>WJFF01000217.1:14532-53209 GCA_011800825.1 Fonsecaea pugnacius | reverse complement strand
CGAATGAGAGAGAAGAAAAAGAAAGCAGGACAATGATGACCCCGGGGAAAGCAATACGTTTACTTTTGAGTCACTGTAAGACTATAGCATAGCATCTCTGACGATCCTTTTTGGATGAAATCCGAACTGAACATGTATACATATATATCTTGCCTTGCGCTGTTTTGTTTTGTTTTACCAATTGAGAAAAGAACTTGCAGAGGACAGGATTGAAAAAGGCAAGAGACACTCTCCACTAGTTCCCCTACAGTTTCTAAGTTTCCTTGATGCTTGGTACAGCGAGCCGGAGCGCTTCAAGGTACAGTAGACTACGGCAGTGGAGGTTACCTGTATTTAACTGGCACCTATAGAGGACATTAAGAAGAAGGAAGTGAAGTATAAATTGCCCTTTGAGTAGGGGGAGATGAGCCAAACTTGTCCATAACGTCAAGTTCGACTATTTTAAAACGAAGACACAAGTAAAGGACAGAAAACTCCAATGAGGAGGCGCCGTCTCACCCAGCAACAAGATCACGGGAGATAGATCTCTGCCCGTAAATTTCGGTTTCTCGTCAACAAACTCTTCTTCCTTCCTTCCTTTTCGTCTTATTCCAAGAAGAGAAATCTCCCCTGTGCGTCGTCATGAACGATACCTCGGAGGCGGGTTGACATTGGCCGAGTCCGAGGATTCATCCACAGCTGGGCTGATACCGGCGTCGCTCGTCCTGGACGGGAACACGACCGGAACCGGACCACTCGGCGGGACGATGCTAGCACGATTCCAGATCCCCGCCGTCGACGGGAGTAAAAGGTCTTGAGGATTCAAAGGATTGCCCGGCGGACCGGCGAAGGCTGGTGAGCGTGAGCGTGACGGTGCGCTCATGGAGGCTCGGCTCATGATGCCACCCATTGATAGACGGGCGTATGCGCGATCCTTGTCTTCGCGGCCGGTGGTCTGGAGGGTGTTTCGCGGACTAGACGGCAGAGAGCCAAGCGCGTGGGGTTCCATGGATGTGCGGCTGAGCATGCCGACCGAGTATCGCTGTTTGGCAGCGCCATCATTTCCCCCTGGAGAGCGAAGACTCAGGAATTGTGATCCGGGATCTCCGGGAGAGGCGCGGGAGAGTATACCGGCATTTGGGAAGCTTTGCCAGTTGGTAGACCGGTAGGTTTCCGTGGACGCGGCGCCAGTATCGTTGCCGACTCCTGCGGGCTGTAGTTGATGGCGGTCAGATGAAGTAGTAGTACTGGGCTTGCCGTCGGGCTTGATTCGGCGTAGAGTATTGAGAGCGCGTTGTGCTGGGCGGCATTTGCGCATGTATATGATGGCACCCGCACTCAAGGTGGCTGCTAGGAGCGCTCCGATCACGACGAGTGCGATCGTCCAGCTTGATACTCCAGGTGTTGAAGTGCGAGCTACCAGCTTGTGCACGTGGGCGCGGGACAGGAGAAGGTCAAGGTCCGTGTAAGGTGGAAGTGGTGTCATGTTGAGGGAACGGAATGATGCAGGGTTATCGTCAACAGGATAAAATCTGTCCGCCGTATGCCGTGGACGCCACCCCTCTCAAGACGTGTCTTTGGGTGAAGGGAGAGTGAGCATATCTTTGAGAGGCTTCTTCTTGAACCGCGACATGGCTCCGAGTGCACGTATAGATATCTGTGCTGCTGAAAGGGGAGGCTATACACCAGTAAAACGCCCAGATCTGGGCTGTGTAGCGGAGTTCCTCCATAATGTCGAGGCAATAGAGGTGAGTATAGAGAGATGACCATATCACGGCTCTAGACTGAGGCGATCAACACCATATGAAACGCGGGCGGAAACAGTATCAACCACGGAATATCTTGGCGCGCTGGAACGCTGCAGGCCAAGGACTTGCCGACACCGAGATGACGACTGCTGAGTTCTGGGTTTGGCCAGACGGGGGTACCTGCAATAAGTCGTTCCTTGGACGGCATGCATGCTGGGATCCGGAAGTCTTGTGACACTGGTACATTGTTTCAGCAAGTGTCGGATGGGCAATGTCGATTCAGCACGGTCCGTTTCTCCAAGACCTTCCTACGGATGCTATTCTTTGCACAAGTATACCAGCGAATGCTGCACATTTTCTTGATAGTATCAGCTTTGGGAGCAACAGAGTGATAGGCTGTCAGTGGTCGGCGACGCTGAGTATACCTGATGAATATCGAGCAAGGAACGAGTTTCAGAAGTTTCCATAGCTACTTTACTACACTTCCTTCGGCAGTACAACACGCCATTATGCACCTCTCTTACAGACAGCGGAGATACAATGCTGGAGTACACCGACTGCTGAGCTTTCGTGTGGAGAGGACTTAATGAGTAGGTTAATAATGAGGTTCTGAACAAGGAAAGCCGACATCCCAAATCGAGTTAGAACTGTGGCTTCTGCGAAGCGTAAATTATGGGCCAAATAGAGTCTACTTGTAGGGCCAGGGAACACCAGGGCCAATGGCTAACAATGATGGTAGATTTGTTTTCCTCTCCATGGAAGATAAATTCGGATTCCATTGTTCAAGAAGAGGCCACTACATACAAATATTCCCAGTTGGTTTTGTATCGATGAAGCGCTCCAGAAAAACCCCCTAACGCCAAAGTTTGCTAGCAGGGTTCATAACATTATTATAGTTATGCCTTGACGATCTTGTTGACGGCCTCCTCGATCCGTTTGCCCAGGGACTCATCTACGCGGCGGAAGAGTTCTGCAAGGAAATGGACCCGTTAGACATTGTATCAGGTGCACGCTGGTGGGAAATAGAAAAGGAGCACTTACCAAAGACCTTCTCGCGGAGCCAGTCTCTCTTGACGCCAGCAATGTGGCCGGCAATGTTGGAGATGAAGTTCTCCTGCGCACCCTCCTGCTTGGCCATGACCTTGTTCCACAGGGCGCGGGCCTGCTTGAAGTCGTCGTCGGTCACATCAGAAGTAAACACGACGGGTCCACTCAGAAACTCCTCCGTCGGCTTGTACTCTGACACGCCGGCGGTGTGGAAGCCTGTGGGGTGGATGGAGCTGTTGATGTAGTTCGGGTCAGGGCCGTAGTTGGTGCCGAAGTTCATGAAGCCATCGCGCTCGGTAGGGACGTAGATCGGCACCTTAGCAGCATTGGTGGGCAGCATTTGGTAGTTAACACCGAGTCGGTAGCGGGCGGCGTCAGGATAGGCGAACATTCGAGCCTGCAGCATGGGATCGGCGCTGGGCTCGATACCAGGGACTATATTCGATGGTGTAAATGCGGCCTGCTCAATCTCGGCGAAGTAGTTGGTAGGATTGGTGTCAAACACCAGCTTGCCCACGGGCCGGAGAGGGTATTGTTCATGAGGCCACACCTTGGTCATATCAAAAATATTAACTGGGCACATGGCCACATCGGCAGGGTGGATAGTCTGAATAGACACTGTGTAAGAGGGATAGTGGCCCTTCTCAATCTCGTGGAAAAGATCATTTGTCAAAAAGTCAGGGCTCTCCCCGGCGACTTTGATAGCTTCTTCGTTCGTGAAGTTCTTGATGCCTCCGTCAGCGTGGATGTGGATTTTGACATAGTGGTAGGAGCCATCCTTCTTCGTAAACTTGTAGGCGTGGCCGCTGTATCCGTTGATGGATCGCAAAGACGCCGGAGTGCCGCGGTCACTGAAGAGGAACATCAAAGCATGGACAGACTCGGGAGAACCGACATGGAAGTCCCAGAACATGTCTGCATCGGAGGTATGTGTAGCAGGATGTCTCTTGTGAGAGCGGTTGAGCGAAGGGAACTTGATGGGGTCTCGGACGAAGAAGACGGGTTGGTTGTTGAACACCCAGTCATTGTTCCCTTCTGCAGTCTTGAACTTGATAGCCCAGCCATGAAAGTCACGGATAGTATCGGCGGAACCGGCTTCGGGTCCGACAGTCGAGATTCGAGTCAAGACTTCTGTCTTTTTACCGATGCCATTGAGGAAATCTGCATCGGTGATGTCCGAGATGTCGTGGGTGACCTGGAAATAACCCCGGGCACCAGCTGCTTTGGCGTGCACGACTCTTTCTGGAATCCTCTCGCGCGAGAAGTGGGCAAGCGTCTCTATCAATTGAGTGTCTTGGAGAAGGACGAGACCGCCACCTTGCTTATTGCGGACTTGGACACTGGTGTCATTTCGAGGGAGGGGAGCACCCTCCGCAAGGGTATAGAGGTTATGAGGTCCGGCGACGATCATGTTGGGCAGAGAATATTATTGAGGGAGGATTATCAATGGACTTGGTTGGATTGGAGAGTTGACAGACCTTGGAAGCAGGAGAGCACTTGGCTTTTGTATCAGACAGTAAAGCGCCTTCAATGAACCACTCATGTATCTATTCCAGTAGACGTGGTTTGTTTCTCATCTTCTCTTGCTCCCAACACGACGGAACCTTCCATCACCATCATCATCGCCGGGTCGTGTCTAACGATAGAGGATTCCATCTTCATAGGATGTGCCTCTTTTACTGGTTGTGGACAAAAATTCAGGCAATAGCCTCGCGTTAAAGATTAGCCAGCCTTGGGGAAAATGTTGCGCGCTAATCCGTGAGGTGGCTGTCGATGTTTTGTGGCTCTCTGTTGGCTGACTAAATTGCACGCCAACGTCATTATCCCGAGGAGCCGGTGACGAAGCCCACATTTGAGCCAGATCAGGCAAATGTGTCTGTGGACTGCAGCATTGAAGCAACAAGTTGGTGAACTCGAGGATGAAAAGTCGTTTACTCGGTATACAGTCCACGACCTGCCGCCCAAATGGAAGAGGAACATCTTTTTTCCGAGCTTTCTCCGAAAATCTACGAGTCGTCGCTCCTTTTAGCCGCAGATGCTTCCACATACGTCAGTCCTTCATTCACGAGTCGCCGCAAGGCTGTCATTCAGCCTTGTGACCCGTCACCCTCGCACGATTGGGCCTCCTCATTCCCGCATTCATGCTTTTCCAGAGCTCAAAATACCATATACCCGGGATATGGAAGATTTCTTGTGTCCTCCTTTCGGATCAAAACAACACTCGGATGTCCTTTCTGACTAGTAGATTTTGCGCCCTAGGCTTTCGCCGCTCCCTCACGCCCTTTGACATCAGCTTTGTTCCTGAAATGGCCCTTCTGAAGAATTGATGCCTTTTGACGGAGTTCGATCTGCTCTATCCGTTATCGCTGCTGCTCAGATTCTGATTGGCTCAAATCTGTCTTCCACCTTACTGGTCAATCGTCCGGTGTATGGAGCCTGCGCTGACAGCATCTGAGATAGCATCTTCTACGGGGATATCTTGCCATTGAGCACGCCTACCACACCATCAACTGAGGTAAAACCACAAGCTTGAGTATATTACATCCGCCAACGCACTCAGGCATGACTCTCCCAGTCGATTTCCCCTTGAAAGTTGCTGGCGGGAAGACTATTCAGATCCCATCTGTTGGCTTTGGCACCTGGGGTGGAGGTTTGTCTCGGATATAGACCAAAATTTGTCCCTCGAGTCTGACTTCCCTTCAAGGTGATCCAGGATGGTGTAAAGCTGCCACACTGACGGCTCTGAAACTGGGATACAGACATTTGGATTGTGCCTGGATGTATGGTGTATGATGCCATCCTTCACAAAACTCCTCACGGTCGAGCCGCCACTGACTCCAATCCAAGGTCGATGAGGAAGTTGGAGCCGCGATCCGAGAATCAGGAGTCTCCAGATCCGAGCTGTTCATCACGACAAAGTTCTGGCCTCACTTCTCCGCGCCCGAGAATGTGGAATTGTGCCTGGACCAGTCCTTGAAAAGGATGGGGCTCGACTACGTCGATTTGTTTCTGGCGCACTGGCCCGTCGCGTTCGAACCGATATCGCGAGACGCCCTTGAGAAAGCGAATAACCGTGCCTACGTCTCCAAGACGGAGAAAGGAATCTTAGTGGAACCCGGCACGGACAAACCAGTGTTTGACTGGGAACATACCAGCAGCAATATCGCTACTCAGGCCGGTATGTTATATTGATACTCACTCCCATGGCCAACCATCGACGGGTGTCGCTGACCAATTCATCAGGAGCGCAGGGCAGCTACGTCCCTACGTGGCAAGCAATGCAGAGACTCGTGTCAGCCGGCAAGACTCGAGCGGTCGGCGTCTCCAACTTTTCCATCACTGAAGTCAAGGAGCTCTTACCGTACGCGCAAGACGTGCCGATATCCTGCAACCAGGTCGAAGTCCATCCCTGGCTCCCGAACAACGAGCTCATCGCTTTCATGAAGGAGCACGACATCCTGGTCACCTGCTACTCTCCATTCGCGGGCCAAAAGGACGACGGACAGACGCTGCTCAAAGACCCGACGGCCTTGAAACTGGCTGAGAAAAACGGCATGGGCGTGGGACAATTACTGCAGAGCTGGGCTGTCCACAGGGGCACCATCCCTCTCGGGAAGAGCCAGACAGAAGGTTCGTGTGCACATTTTCCCTTGTTCAAATCTTGTTCGAAAGAGAATGGCTGACACTTCCTGCCCTTCGCTAGCCCGAATCAAGTCGAATCTCGCAGTCAAGGAGCTGTCGTCAGAAGACATGCAAGTCCTCGATGCGCTGGAAATTCCGAACGGAAAGGGAAGGACCATTGACCACATTCACGACTGGGGCATCAAACTCTTCACCAACTGATGTGTCGATCCTAAGGTCGCGTAGAAATATAGAGACTATAGAGCCAGTAGAGTAATCCAGATCGAATGAAAGACAACTTGCCACCTGGACTCTCTAGAACGCAAAGAATCCTCTATGTCGAGATGCAAAGTGTGGCGTTAACAGGAACATGCAAGGCTGCGGTGCGGGGTAAATTTTCCTCCTCCGCACTCAGCCTCGCCAATAATTTTTCCCTTGTCCATGCCTTGTCGCAGGCGAAATTCAGTTCAATCGCAGGGTGTACATGTCCAAGTATCCTGCAAAAGTGACAACCTCAAAATGCCTCATAAACACAAGCGCAAGCGCGCCGACGACGAGTCAAAGTACGTTTTGCCCTCAAGAGCCACTAAAACATCCAGAAATTCGCCATTAACGAGAGAACCTAGTTTCGACCTGCCGCCCACGTCGAGGGCGCGGACGCTGTCCGTTCACCAGAAGCAAGAGTCCATCTTCACCTCGGACGCGGATAAGAAGCGCAAACAAGAAGTCAAGAAGCAGCAGAGAAAGAAGCAGAATGGGGCGGCCTTTGAGGATGATACCCCAAAAGCTTTTAGGCGGTTAATGTCGTTCCAGCCAGGTGGGAAGAGGATACCCTCGGGCTTGGACGACGGGAATGTCTCAAAGAAGAAGCAGAAGCAGAAGCAGAGGAAAGAGGACAAATCCATACGACCCACCAACGCGGCGGCGTCGAAGCCTGACACGCCGGGGGACGATGCCATAGCGGCGGCTTCGACAGAGCCGTCCAACCCTGCGCCAAATACCACGAAGGCGGCGAATGTCCCCAAGATCCTCCCTGGCGAATCCCTCGCCTCGTACTCGCGACGGGTGGACCAATCCCTCCCCCTGACCTCGATCCCCAAACACCGGACACGCCTCAGCGCGATCCCGGGGCTGGAGAAGATCAAGACCCCACTCACAAAACACAACAAGCGACTGGCGCGGATGCAGAGCGAGTGGCGCGCCACGGACCAGCGGCTGAAGGAGAAGCGGGAGGAAGAGAACGAAGAGCTGGCGGAGAAGAAAGAGGAGGATGAGGTCCTCTGGCTCGGCGTCGGGATCGATCCGTCGATGCAGGTGTCGACGCTGGGCAAAAGCGGGAAGAAGGCCAAGAAGAAGCGCAATGGCGGTGGGAGGGACGTCGACGACGCGGACCCTTGGAAGATACTGGAGAAGAAGCGGCGTGAGGAAGGTCAACTGGGCAGGCAGACGAATCTGCAGGATGTGGTGGCCGCACCTCCGACCTTGAAACCTGTGAAGAACATATTCAAGGAGAAACCCGAGAGAAAGACCAGTATAATACCAGTAGTATGAAGGCGGAAAAAAGGACATCTTGGGATGCTGACGAAGTGAAAATCTGGGCAGAGAAGAAAAGGTGGACATTCTCGGGTTATACCATCGTGAAATGGTTCCCATTTGCGCACATATACGAGTCTGGCGGTTGAACTTTTGTGATTTGTATTGCAGAGTTCCATCTATTCTGCACCCACGTCCACGCGTCCTTGAGCCAGAATATTCGCTTCTTGGGCACAATATCCCGCAATATGGGCTCGAAGTCAACATACCCAACAACTGGGAGTCCGTTCCTAACCTGCTTCGTTCAACCCCAGGTACCTCCGCCACCTCCTTTACCTTGTCTCCGCTGCGCACTAAGCCGCCAATCATCATCTCCACTGGCGAATTTATTGTGCAAGGGTTGAATCCTTTCTGCTTTCTTGCGCTTGCTGAGGCGATCTGTGGGAGCGACCTTGAAAAACGTCGGGGCAGCTTCAACTAGCCACTAGAAGCAAGAGTCAGCATCAGGTAATCTTGAAGAATCTGACGGCAGGAAGGGAACTGGTGAAGAGGGGATTAGGGTAATATGACACGTACCTTCGGCTCAATGACAGTCGCGCAGTGCATGTACTCCTTGGTCGTCAGCACCAGCGTATGGAAGATGACATGCTCGGCCGGTTTTCCAAATAACGCTGAACTAGGATGCATGTACACGGGCGTCCCCTCAATAAGGGTTTTATAGCCCTCTTGCGGATCCTTCCGTGCCGAATTCCTGAAAAACCCGGCGCAGAGTGCTTGTCGGACCTTGATCGTATCGCGACCGCAGGAAACAATTTGATGCTTGTACCGTTCCATGATGGTCACAAGTTGTTGGCGTACGTCCCTAGCTCGCGCTATTTGTCGCTTTTGAATGAAGTTCTCGAAACACCAAGGATCACTGTACCGGGATTGCTTCCATGCATTGTAGACATTTAGAAGTGTAAGATGGTCTCCGTGGGGATCATGAAACTTGGCTTTTTTCTGGTCGGCTTGCTGTTGTTTCTCCTTCGGGCGGTAGAACACTGTCTGCACGGAGAGCATTGCCACGATGGTGAGCATCTCATCCGAACAACCTAAATCCACGGATGCGATAAGGGCTTTTGATAGGGAGGGTTCCATGGGGAAGTCGGCCATTTTGCGTCCGAGTCGTGTGAGAAGACCTTCATCATCGAGGGCGGAGAGTGCGTAAAGTTCCTCGAGAGCTGTTAACATGGTGTTCGTTGGTGGTGGGTCCATAAAGTCGAAATGTAACAGATCGTTGATGCCCATTGCCTTGAGCATAAGAATGGTATTGGAGAGATTCTGGCGCTGAATTTCTGGTATGGAGGTCGGTAACATCTCAGATTGGTAGGCTGCTTCGGTGTATAGGCGGAAGCATTTGCCTGGACCAGTCCTACCTGCTCGACCAGCTCTCTGTTTGGCTTGTGCTTGAGAGATTGGGGTCACAACTAGCGAATCCATTCCGAGTTTTGGATCATAGGCATTCTGCTTGACAAAGCCAGGGTCTATTACGTAGTAGATTCCGTCGATAGTGATGGATGTTTCGGCAATGTTCGTAGCAATAACGACCTTTCGACCACCAGGTGGCGCAGGCTCAAAAATTCGGCTCTGCATTTCGCTGGGGAGCGCGGAGTAGACGGGCAGAATGACTAGTTCAGGAACACTGGGTCCTAAAGCCTTCATTCTTTCGTACAAAACCTCGCAGCTGGTGTCAATCTCTTCCTGTCCAGTTAAGAACAGAAGAATATCACCGGGTGGTTCGGTAAGATGAATTTGCATGACAGTAGTCAGCGCCGCGTCCAGGTAGTCTTCCTCCGGTTCTCTGGAATACATGATCTCAACAGGGAATGTTCGGCCGGGGATGGAAAATATGGGACATTGGTTGAAGTACTCGGAGAACTTGTCTGCATCGAGAGTGGCTGACGTGACAATCAGCTTCAGATCCGGTCGTCTCTTCAAGGTTTTCTTGAGCAGCCCAAACAGAACATCCGTGGCAATTGTCCTCTCGTGTGCCTCGTCCAGCATAATGACGCTATAGCGCTTGAGATCCGGATCGAGTAAGATCTCTCGTTGAAGCATTCCGTCAGTCATGTATTTGATCTTGGTGGCCGGCGACGTTCGATCCTCGAAACGAATTGTATAGCCGACCTCTTTCCCCAACTCGCATCCAACCTCCTCGGACACGCGCTTTGCGACGGACATGGCGGCGACACGCCGAGGCTGCGTGCATCCAATCATGCCGTTGTTGGCGTACCCAGCTTCAGCCAGGTACTGGGTGAGCTGGGTCGTCTTGCCAGAACCAGTGTCTCCAACTACGATAAGTAATTGATTTGAAGCAACCGCTTCGAGCAATTGTTTGCGAAAATGGAAGACTGGAAGTGACTCCCTTTGCTGCTTGATAGTCATGTCTGTCCGGCGGCCGTATGACTGATTCTTGCCTTGGGTAGCTCGTTTCCATTCGGGCACTGCTTCGATAGCTCGAGATGATTGTTGCTGGGCTTGTCGCAGGTCCGACGCGAACTTTCTCTGCTCGGGATTGATCATCGGATCTTGCCATTGTGCGTTGAGGTCGACTTTGGATGCCTCTTCTGCCGCCCGCTCGGCTGCTTCCTGTTGTTTAAGTTCTTTCCTCTCCTTGGCTAGATTTGTACCAGCTTGAGCTGCCCTGTTGAGTGACCCTTCAGGGGCCTTCACAACTCGAATGGGTGACAGTTCCAAGGACAATTTGGTTTGGCCTGCGAGGAAAGGTGGCTCCTCTTCGCGGACCTCGATATCAATGTCTTCCTCCTCCTCAAACTGGTCCTCTCCATTCAAGGTTGCATTGTATTCCTCGTCAATATCAGGGTAATCATGTGCTGATATAGCACCTGAGGCGATGAGTTGCTTTATTTCCCATCGTTCAGGGGATGTCAATCTCTTCCGGGACTTGCTCGACTTTGAAGCGTAGTTGTCTTCAATAACGGGGACTGTGCTGCTCAGATTTCCATAACGGTCTTCCGACGACGCACCGTTAAGCCTCTCCATATTGGCGCCAGAGGCTATCCTCCTTGACGGAACAAGATCTTGCCCAGTAACCTGATCAACCTCCTTCATCGACAAGCTGATTTTGTTGTTCTCCATCTTGACCACTTTGACCTTTACGTGCTGTCCACGAGATAGAAGATCAGAGGGATGGTTGACCCTAGCTCCTTCCTGAATGGCAGAGACGTGAATGAGCCCGCTAGCATTGCCTTTGACACCTTGAAGACTTGCAAATGCGCCAAAGTCCTTGATTCCATTGATCACTGCGTCATAGACTTTATAGAGTACGGGGAGCTCATCGAGTTCACGAGCAGGGCCCCTTCGAAAATCATCGTCTTCGTCGTAGTCGCGTCTCCTGCTCTTGTGGTGGCCATTCTGCCTCTCGTCGTAGCGGTCTCTACGACCCGTGGACCTGTCTTCATAATCATGGTCTTGATATCTGCGTGACCTTTTCTCTTCGCGAGGGCTTGGACTTCGAGACCAGTATTTGCGCCTTGGTTCTCGGTTCCTTGCATAGTCATCCCGATCTGGGCTGCGACTCCTCTTCCTGGTTCTTTCGGTATGTCCATTCGTACCGGGCTTCGATTTTCCTGCAAGGCCTTCGAGAAGCGCAAAGGTATCGTCCTGTGCTAGGTGGTTTGTCCGATTTGCCTTCTGTGCAGCGATATCATCCTCGGAGTCAGTCCAGGACTGGTCACGATCTGGAACAGCAAGCCCCTTGAAGACTTTCGCTTTGCGCCCGATCGCGTCCAGCTCGTCCATGTCGGAAGTGCCATTTGCCTGCGCGGCTTGTTTCTGGCTCTTTTTGTACTTGGGATGCATCGCCTTGATCAGCCGGTCGATGCTCTCAACCAGGCTGTTGGGAAACTCTGCCCCCATGCCCGCTAAGTCCTCCTTGAACTTTTCCAGGTTGCCACCGCATTTTTCGTGCTGGTCGATGACAAACTCGGCGAGAGTTTTGTCGTTGATTCCCAGGTGGTTTTGCAGTTCGGAGGTAACTTTGGAAACGAGCGACAGTAGTTCGAGGGAGGTGAAATCGTCCATGGCTGGCCAAAGGCAAGCCTAGATCGAGAGGTTGTGCAATTGTCGTTAAAGGGCGGGCCTGGTCCAGCCAGTTGTCGGCCCCTTGGTGATGTATTCTCGGTGTTGGAGATGGACATGGAATTTTTGAGAAGCGGAAGCGGGATGCAGCTTGCGGATCAAAACGAACCTCGTCTCGCTTGGGTTGGCTCGATCTGGGTGGCGGCGAGTTGGTGGCGCAGGCTGCCCCAGCTCTGCTGGGTCACTTGGTGGCACCTGGCGAATGGGCTCGATTTGTCGACAGGTGAACGTCAGGGTCTTTCTTAGGTCGAGACCTTGGATATCATATTATTACATGGTGGATGGATGGTGACGATGGTGCCTGCACTGTGTCAATGCCAGTAGATCACCCCTCCTTGACCCTCTAATTGAAGCTCAAGGTAAGTAGAAAAAGGTACTTTCACCCCGCCACCAGAGTCTACAATCCATCCTTTTCCTCTTCCAGATATCCATTACCCTTCTACAACAAAGTCCTTCCCTCACGATCCTTTGACGTTGTAAAGAGCTTCGCCCCTGTCCAGTCTGTTATTGTCGTCATCACCGAAAATGGAGAACATTCGCGCAAAGATCAAGCGCCGTCTCAGCCACAAAGACAAAGAGAGTATGCACTTCATCTCCTCACCTTCAGCCCGTGGAACTTCCATAAGGCTTGACCCAAAACCCGAGCATTCACTGTCTCCCTCTGGTCTCCATGCTTTCCATATCCTATACCCCGCCGCTAACCTTGTGTCTAGTCAACTTTGACGAGCACGATTCAGCCGACGAAGAAACCATGGACTATGTCACCAAAGAGGCCGACGATGCAGAAAAAGAAGGACATGACACAGGCAAGCCAGGGAGCTTCTTGAACCGTTTGATCCTGCATGGCAACAAAAAGACCGAGGATCAGCTCGCTCGCGAAATGGCAGCTTCAAACCCGTCAACCGCTGACAAAGTGGCTACTCAACAATGAGTATGACAAGTACAACGACAGTTGCCTCAAGTCTCTCCCATGAAGCACTGAGCTCGGTATTGGTCGAATATGGGGCATTGGTACCAGTTAGCACAATAGCAGCCCAATAAAAAGCCATCCACTGCTACACATATACACACTTGTCTGTGCATGACGCGGCCATTGTATCTCAAAGTGGTTCCTCGACCAAATCTTGTACCGTCCGAAAAGGCTTTTACCAAACCCGCTCAGATATACTGGGTGTTCTTAGGAGGTTCGAGGTCGTCTCCTGATCGCATATACCCAGCCTCTTTGCCCGGATGCGATTTCTCCACGGTAACGTGAAATAGCCGAACGATAGCGTGTTGGAAATTCATCCATGGGCTACATTGTAGGACTGTATAGGCGACGAATCCCCGAACTCAACACCTGATGAGCCCCGGATCCAGTCCACAGGAAGGGCATCAGAATCCTCTGGTAGCTTCGAAGGATCTTGTTCTGTTGTCGAACTTTCGTCCGTTTGGATTTGAGGAAGAGCCATCCTCTTTTTGTATGATAAGACTCTCTTGCGCAGATCGGGGTTGGCAGAAAACTCAAGGAGACAGGTATTTATTCGGTCTTCTGCCAACTCTTTGGCGTACACGGCCATTTCCCTGTCCTTAAATATGCCCAAGAATCTGTAACTGAGCCAGAGGTAGAGGACGAGCGACTTGTGAAGGTCTTCTAGGCTTTCAAGATATGCTCGATCTCCTGAGACTGGCTTCTCAAGAACCTCAAGCTGAACTTCAGGAACGTCAGCAATCGTCACCTGTCGTCGCTCTGCCACGCATCTCGCAAAGGCTCGCATGACCACGTCCATTGCTTGGGAGGCTGAAGTAGCTGGTGCAGCCGTCAACATGATGCGTTGAGTCATGGTCAAACCTCGAACAGGTTCGATTACTCGAGAAATTCGACTTTGGTCTCGAATACTGCATACCCGGAATCGCTCATGTGTGGCAGCTTTTCCACACAACCGCCGCAGGATATATTCGAAAGGGATCCCTTTGGGCAAACGACCCTCGAGTTCCTCCATTGCCTCAGCGGGTGGAAGCATGCCTGCTCTTTTGATAGGCGCAGCCTCCGATTCCATTGCCGCTCGCACAAGAGGTAAATCTTCGTCGTTGAGCGTCGTGACCAGACCTACATTGGATTCCGCAGCGGCTGGGGTGTTATGCATGGCCTGATGTGCATTTCGGAAACGTCCAGCGCGACCACCGATTTGCTTGATTTGAGCGGTTGACAGCTGCACAATAGAAGTCCCATTGAATTTTGAAACACTGTGGAAGACAATGCGCTTCACGCTCCTGAGCCAGACGTCAATTTGCTTTCCTCGGACACGGTTTAGCCAACTTACAAATTCAAGCCCATGCCGATAGCATCACTTGCTACCAGAAAATCGTAGTCATTGTTGGGGTCGTTGAACAGGGCAGCCTGTTGTGCGCGGGTTTCGGGTGGAAGGCTACCGTAAACAATGGCACATCGACGTCCTGTGTCCAACTCGATCTGCTTTTTCAATGCGTGGATGTTTACGACCGAAAACGCCACAATGCAATCCCCTTTCCGTAAGTTCTTGAGATCTCCTCGCAGGCTCTTTGTCATGACCTTGAGCGGATTCAGCCTCTTATATTCATGCACGTGAAGTATGTCTCCCGTGGATGCCGTCAGTTCTCGAACAAGGGGAAGCACCCGAGTTTCTCCACAGATGTGGACTTCCTTTGCGTTGGCACCAAGGAAAGCTCGAGTCCATGCCCAACCCCGATCCTGGTCAGCCACCATTTGCACCTCGTCAATAACAGCAACCTCAAACCGTGCAGAGATGTCGACCATTTCGACAGTTGAGGCGCGTAGCTTTGTGTTGGGATCATCCTCTAATCTGACATCGTCTCCAGTTACAAGGTCACACGGGACGTCCTTCGCTTTGAACCTTGAGTATACTTCATGTGCTAGCAACCGTAGCGGGCCTGCGTAAAATCCGTCTCCACTCTCTTCCAGACGTTTCAGGGCGTTGTAGGTTTTCCCCGAATTGGTAGGGCCGATGTGAAGGTGGACATCTCTTTGCACCTGTCGAGCATTGGTATACCATTCTATCGGGAATTGTAAATCGTCGAGTGCCGAACGCTCCTGCGGGGCATCTTGCGCCTTTCTGTACAGGACATAATCAATGAAGCCAAAGTGTAGAACTCTCGGGAGTTCATTCTGCCAGTCACCCAGCTGTGCCCGACCAATATCAGAGAGCAATCCGTCAAAATCCGCCGTCTCTGAGTTGCCGCGCGCCGTGAGTGTATTTACGAGCAACTGCCTGAATGCGGACCAGTATGTCCCACTGGGATCGAGCGCTGCCAGTTGTGTGACTTCTGATTCTGCTGTCACTTTTGTGGATTCCAACTCCTTCTTCAGCTTCGATAAACTGACGCGAACGCGGTTCGAGCTCGCATCGGGTGAGATCTGAAGGGTTTTGGGAATCGGACGCCGACTTGGCCCGCGAGACCTCGAAGGTTCGGAAAGAACAGACCTTACGATGGATGCGGCTTTATGGTGTCTTCGATCCGTTCGCCTGGCGGTGGCAGAGAACCCGCGCAGGTTTTCAGGATATTGTTTCGGCGTTGATGCAACAAAGGCTCGAAATGAACAGAAGAGGCATTGCGCTCGACGGGGAGAGGTAATGTACATCCCCCTGCAGATCTGAGCAACGTCGAAGGCACACTTCTTGAGGACAGCGCAAATAGATAGGATGAGATTTCTCTGTCCTCGTAGACCTCGCCGAATCGCTACTTTACAGAATGGGTAGAAGAGGAAGCGCTACTCATCACCGTCATTGAAAAAAGTTGGTGACATATTGACATGTGCAGCCTTATCACGTGGTAGGCCCACCTCTGGATGAGGCTGGAGTGCCGCCCAATGTCACCGCAGCAGCCTGCGGCAAAGTATCCCACACCACAGCAAAGCCCGTCGGTGCACGGACACATGAAACAGAACTTCTCGTTCCGCTTTTGATGAACTGTGCGTACAGAGTCTTGGAGTCATCCCATATTCTTGAGTATGTGAGCAAGACTCCTCGTTCTGAATCCTTGTGCCGGCCATGGCAACCTCCATCCTCGAAATTCAGCGGAATATCATACTAGGCACGATTCGGGCTACCAGTGGGAGAGATTGGAAAGTCTTAATTTTGGATGATCAAAGCAAACGAATTGTGTACAATGTGTGCAAAGAGGATGACATACTGAATGCCAACATAACCAATATCGAACTTCTCGAAAACCGCAGGCAAAGCCTCCCCGACACCGATGCGATTTACCTCCTTTCCCCTCTACCGCACATAGTCGAAAGCCTCAAGGCTGATCTCAGTCGAAAGAGGTACCGGCGTGCTCACCTCATCTGGACCTCCCAACTACCAAGGAATCATGGAGAAGAGCTGTTCCGCTCAGAGTCTCGAGCACAGTTGATTGTCGAATCTCGGACGTTGAACGTCGAGTATTTTCCGCGAGAATGCAACCTCGTCACATTTCGCGAACCATGGAGTTTCCACGTGCTCTTCCACCCGGCTTGCGACTCGTTGGTTAAGGACCACTTGGACAGCGTGACCCAGAAACTCGTGTCTATATGCGTGTCTCTAGGCGAGTACCCTCTTATCAGATTCTACAAGCCTAGGGAGCATCAAAGACATGCTGCTGATGTCCTATGCTACCATCTTGCCAGCTTCGTCCAGAGCGCGTTGGACGACTATGCTCGTGATCCTCGGAACGATTTTCCTCCCCAGAACCCTGGTAATCGGCCTCGAGCGGTTCTACTGATCACAGACAGATCCATGGATCTGATGTCTCCATTTGTCCACGAATTGACATATCAAGCCATGGCAATGGATCTCTTACCGATACGAGACGATGAGGACAAAATAACATACAGAAACATTATCAGGCGAGGTCAACCGGATCAGGAAGAAAAAGATGTGGAGATTACAGAGAAAGATAACCTCTGGGTTGTTCACCGACACATGCACATGAAAGATCTCCTGGTTCAGTTGAGCGAGGAATTCAGGAAATTCCAAGCCAAAAATCCCCAATTTGCTGACAACGATGGACAACCAGCGAGTATCAACACCATCAAGGACATGTTAGCAGGGCTCCCAGAATTCCAGGAAGGTAAAGAAGCGTTTTCACTCCATATTGACATGGCCGAGAAATGCGCCAAAATCTTTGCAGATCGCAAACTCCTGGATGTGGTCTCAGTCGAGCAATCTCTTGCCACGGGGCTTGACGAGGAGAACAAGAAACCGAAGAATCTAGCAGATCAGGTTGTCAGACTGCTTGACGATGACAGTGTCGTCCATGAAGATCGAGTTCGACTTTTAATTTTATACATTTTGTACAAGAATGGCATTCTGAGGGGGGACATCGAAAAGCTGCGATGTCACGGCGAACTCTCACCGATGGATGGGGAAATCATTTATAACCTGATAACTCTGGGAGCTAGGGTTGAGAAGCAGTTGAAAGATGTGACGCCTACTCCGACGCCGTTGTTCCCACCGAAGATCAGAGATGTCAGCAACATGGAGGAAGTGAGTCTCTCACGATTTGAGCCGGGACTGAGGTATATGCTCGAAGAGCAATGCCAGGGTACATTGGATGTTAATGTATTCCCTCCTGTGAAGCCACATCTTAATGACCCAAACAGCCAAATGAGTGTCTCGCAGACTTCTCTCAGAAATACAGGCAAACCTACATGGGCTCAAACGCGCTCTCAATCCAACAAACCGCGCCAACGCATCATTGTGTTCGTGGCCGGCGGTGCGACCTACGCCGAAGCTCGAGCCTGTTATGAAGTCTCTCAGATGGCTGGCAAAGAAGTTTTCCTCGCAACAACCCACATGATAACACCTAAAAATTTTTTGCGGCAAGTGAGCCAACTCAGCACTGGGCGAAGGCAGCTTGATCTGCCAATGGATCGAGCTGCCCCACGGTTACCAGCATGGATGACAGAGCCTCCCCCACAGGCTCAGCAACAACCCAGACCTCAGCAACCTGCAAACGGCAGACCACCAGAAAAGGTTCGACCGCCAACTGAAGCGATGGCGAACATGAATCTTGGTGGCAGAGGACCACAGAATGGGACACGACCTGGTGTTGGGACAGGTCCCCCGTCCTCAAAACCATCCCAACCTTACCAGTCACCGTCTGGTGATAGTGGCCAGCACAAGTTGAAGAAAGATAAGGAGAAGAAACACCTCGGATTTTTCAAGAAGCACTAGAAGCGCATGCTTGTATGATGGTGACTTAGCGTGGCGTCGAGTGGAGGAGGAGGAGGGAACCGCAGAGGGTGTGTATAGTCGTGTTTTCCCGTCTTGGTCACTGCGTGGGAGAGGACCAAGTCCCACCCATAGACAGTTCGAGCCAGGTTCAAGCCGGCTATGTTGGATTGTCAACTATTGGGTCCCAAGTATTTCTCCAAGTCTGGACCGTAGAACAATTGTCTCAGCTTCTCTGCCCGTTTCTTCGCCTCGTCGTCCATGATTCGGACTCTTTTGGCGTTCAATTTCACAATTTTTTCCTCTTTCTTAGGGTTGTGTTTCTTCTTCAGCCGATTCGTTTCCTCCTCATCAACCGTCTCCCGCAAACCCACGGTATCGTTTTTCTCCTTCGTTTTGATGGGTATTCTGATCCCCTCCTCTTTTGCGCCTAACCCTCTTCGAGAATCAGGATCCCAACCGTAACTCGACAAATATCGTAGACCAACGCGATCGCGGTCAAGGTCGGACGGTGGGTGAGAATGTTCCAGGCACACTTGATGCGCGATTGAGGCTTCATGATTTGCAGACAGTTCGTCAGTGGCCGAAACGGGTTGTTGGCAGACTGCGCATATGCCTTGAGCCTGATCCGCCTCGAAACCTCGCTCCGTCTCTTCAAGGGTGTCAGTATCCTTCGGTAAAACAATAGCTAGATACCGAGCTCCGGCGTTCGTCGAGGTTGATGGCTTCGCTGTAGATGTCTGTGAATCCGGAGTGGAAGAGGGGACGAAGTTGATCTTTTTGCGTCTGATACCAGCTCCGAAGACGCGCTGATCCTGCAGGGGGATGTAATAGTCTTCATCTATGTCTGCCATGAACCCTTGAGAGAACCTTTGGAAGAGTCCTTTGTTGGTGCTGCTGCTCAGAGGCTTTGGGGTAACTGAGGAATAACATCTGGCGTTGTGGCGTCATTGCCTGGTGGGTTCCAGGCACCCGGCGCCTGCGATAGGCGGATTCAGCGGAGTTTTGTCTCTGAATTTGTGAAAGTATTTCCTGTCCAGCCCTGATTTGAATTCACTTCAGTCCCTTTCCCGCACTTTCAAGAACGCCAGAGAACGATGCCTATTCCTCTGCTGGCGGAGGGCTTCGGCAGGGGTCTCTCGAATATACCCTATATCTGGACGGTCGCTGAGGGTGCCGCGTTAGTTGGTATCATTGCTTTGTTGAAACTGTACTTCGGCGGAGCGAGATGTCGATCAGAACGACTCATGCATGGGAAGGTGGTCATGGTCACGGTAAGAGGGCTACCTGTCAGGTCTTCCAGATATGTTCTGACGCACAGTCTGTAGGGAGGAACTTCAGGTATAGGAGCCGCCGTTGTACAAGAACTGGCCACGAGAGGCGCCCAGATTATCCTCCTGACCCATCATGCCGCCTCGGACCCTTTCCTCGTGGACTATATTGAAGATGTGCGGACAATTACAAATAATGAGCTGATATATGCCGAGCAAGTCGATCTATCTTCATTGCACTCAATACGACTCTTCGCCACAAAATGGGTAGATAATGCACCTCCAAGAAGACTGGACATGGTCATTCTGTGTGCCAATGTGATGACTCCTTACTTCGGCACGCCTCAGGAGACAATGGATGGACTAGAAGCCGAGTGGATGATCAACTATCTAAGCACATTCCATCTACTCAGCATCCTTTCGCCAGCCATACGTGCGCAACCTCCAGATCGAGACGTGAGGATTCTATTTAGCACGTGCAGCAGCTACATTGGCGGCAAGTTGGACTTCGAAACTACAGACAAGGCCTCCAAATCAGGAAGCGCTTCGTACAGCCGAAGCAAATTGGCAGTCATGACCTTTGCATATGCATTTCAAAAACACCTCGACGCCTATAAAAGACCAGACAAAGAACTCAACAATGCTCGAGCGCTGATAATTGACCCTGGTTATTGCCGCACACCAGGCACGCGCCGCTGGCTGTCAGGTGGTCTCATATGGGGACTGCTCCTCTATCTGATCAGTTGGCCGTTGTGGTGGCTTATTCTCAAGTCCCCAATCCAAGGAGCCCAGAGCTACCTGCTCGCCACCATGGACGCTGAATATGGTCGAGGCGCAGGAGGGAAGATGATCAAAGAGTGCAGGCCGTACGAGCCTCTGAGACCAGAAGTCAAAAACGAAGAAGTCGCTAAGAAGCTGTGGGAGTTCAGTGAGAAGCAGGTCGAGCACCTGGAAAAGATAGGTGCTAAGAAGAGGGCAGCAGTGAAGAAGGAAGGAGAACAGAACAAGAGCACCGACAAAGTTGTCACAGCAAATGGTGTGTCCTCCGCCGCTGGTGGAAAAGCCGCGCCAGTACCAGGTTCCAGGAGAAGCAGGAAAGCAGCAAAATGAAGTTTTCTGCCGTATTCAGTGCGGCGCATTATACGAACATTACCTTGGAGATGACTTGTAATAGTTGCTGGGCACGTCTGGACTTTCACTTTTCGGAAGAGTGCAACAATCAAAACCATAGCAAAGTTTCGTTGCTGACAAAACACAAACTGGACAAGACACCAATCACCTCTTCAATCTATATGGTTCGTGCAACCATAGCAGGATAAGGATTTGGATGCCTAGTTGACAAGCCACGGCCAAGCTTCGTCGAAAGGCCGGTTACTTGGTATACACATCTTACCCTGCATTTCAACCACGTTGACCAGCGAATACGAGGGAATACGACATCGTGCTGTAGGCGTTCTAGCACTTTCTCAATGATGGCTGACTTGTCTCTTGGTCGGACAGCTAAGTGCAGGGAATGCCTGAACGACCTTTCTTGGCTCCAACCATTGAGACACCAAATTATCAGTCAATGTGGTTGCCTAACATATCCCACCAGAGATTGAATTGATGGACAAAGCACCCTGGGTATAAAGTAGCCCTCAAACACCGCAAGAATAGGGTATACGCCAACAGTTACAGCTCAACAGCTCAGATATATATCCCAACACCAATCTAGTCAAACCATTCCCTCCTTCGTCGGTACGGCACTTGCAATGGCTTCCAGGCCTGAATCAATTTCTGGCGGTTGTCTTTGCGGCTCCATCAGATACAAGCTGGTATTTCCGGAGAACGCGGCATGGCCAGCCAATGTATGATGCTTGATCCTCAGCATGGTAGACATATCTAATGATATACTCCAGGGAGCCACTTGTCAATGCACAATGTGCCGCAAGTGGACCGGAGCATTGGTCTCCCATGACTTTCTTATTCACCCGTCCCAACTTGTCGGCGACATTACCAAGTCCCCAACTTACAAAGAATACAAGTCAAGCGAAACGGCTATCCGGTCTTTTTGCTCCCAATGTGGAAGCGGACTCACCTGGCGAATTATTGGTGTGGACGACATGATTGTCATCATGACAGGTACTCTCGATGAAGAAACATTGATCGGGAAGAAAGTAGAGGGCAGTGAGCAGGGGACTGAACTCGGCATCAAGTTCGATCGACAAGGTGGACTGTACAAGGAGCTCTGCATGCCGACCATGGGCAATCTATTCTGGAACAATGTGATTCCTGGGGTCACGGATCATGATGTTGGAGGGACCAAATTCTTGCAATCGTTTCCGCAAGAATGAGGTGAGAGCGGATGTCCCATCCGTTCTGGCGACCCTAATGTGCTACGTTCTCGAACGCCACCAGGGATCTCGAGATACCAACCAGACAGGATAACGCAGTTTCGTTGAAACATTCGCTATTTTCTCAAACACACCGGTTTTCAAGACGCCTTTGTTTCCAAGCATCTGCCAATTTACACCATATTTCAGGCTGAGGGACAAAGGCTCTTTGGTTCAGAGCCCCTCCGTCGACTGACCCCGACTATGCGGATTGATCCAATGAGGGCGTTCCCATATCCTGAACATGCTTCAGCGACCATCTCCGCCTCTACATTGGAGCGGTGTTGATTCCGCTCTCCGCAAAACAACCACGGAATGTGACAATGTCCTGGTTGGTGGTTCGCATCTCCTCCACAGTCCCACTGCCGCCCCCCTCACATCATAATTCCGGGGTGGATCTATTGTTTAATGTGTGATATATACCGGGTATCACTCTGTCCAGTCTCCCGGTTGTCATATAGACCATTCTCCTCCTTTCATCCCCTTTACTCACTTGACCTTGTCGCTCACCTATAATTCACAGGGGTACCAAGATGATCGACAATACACTCAAATTCCTAGTGGGTCACGCTCAAGCAGCGCCCATAGCATTCGTGTCATACTTCACAGTAGCTTGCGCCCTTCTATATCTGCTTATCACGGAAATCCAAAGACATCAAGCCCGTATTCCAGGATTCGGTGGGCCTTCGGGGTTACCCATCATCGGCAATATCCATCAAATTCGCCTCAACGCAGCAGAGCAATACCGGTTATGGTCCCAAAAGTATGGCAACGTCTACCAAATCATGTTGGGCAACATCCCGGTCATAGTGGTGAACGGAAGCAAAGCTGCCCGCGAGATATTTGGGGCGAATTCGCAAGCACTAGCCTCCAGACCAGAGTTTTACACTTTTCACAAGGTGGTGAGCTCTACGAGCGGAACAACAATAGGAACGTCCCCTTTCTCGGAGTCCTTGAAACGGAGAAGAAAAGGTGCCGCATCTGCGCTGAACAAACCAAGTGTTGCAACCTACATCCCACACATCGATGTCGAGACACGGGACTTCTTGAACGAATTCATCACTTATGGAGATGGTGGACTGACTCCTGTAGACCCGATGCCGATGATTCAACGCCTATCGCTATCGTTGGCATTGACGTTGAACTGGGGGACTCGCATGGCATCTCAGAACGACGAACTCTTCGGTGAAATTACATATGTTGAGGAAGAAGTGTCCAAATTTCGCTCCACCACGGGGAACCTGCAGGACTACATTCCGCTTCTGCGACTGAATCCGTTCAACTTTGGAAGTGCTCGTGCCCGGGAGATGCGGCGCAGAAGAGACGTATATCTGAAGAAGCTGAATGACGACTTGGACGACAGGATGGCAAAGGGGATTCATCAACCTTGCATTCAAGCGAACGTCATCCTCGACAAGGAAGCGAAGCTCAACACCGAGGAACTCATTTCCATCTCTCTTACCATGCTTTCTGGTGGACTAGACACCCTCACCACCCTGGTAGCATGGTCCATGGCCCTTCTTGCGCAAAAACCCGAAATCCAACAGAAGGCTCTCGAGGAGATCCGAAAGGTCTACCCACAGGAACAGATCCTCTGTGACGCGTACGACGATCAATCCATACCCTACATAGTGGCCCTTGTCAGAGAGCTCCTCCGATACTACACCGTGCTTCGGCTCAGCTTGCCGCGCGCCACCGTCAAGGATGTCATCTACAACGGGCACACGATCCCTGCGGGAAGCGTCGTCTTCCTCAACGCCTGGGCCTGCAACATGGACCCGGAAGTGTGGTCGGACCCCTTCGCATTCCGACCGGAGCGTTGGCTTGAGCAACCAGACGCCCCGCTGTTCACGTACGGGCTCGGGTACAGAATGTGTGCAGGCAGTCTCCTGGCCAACCGGGAAATGTACACCATCTACCTGCGGCTGCTCAGCGCGTTTGAGATCAAGGATGTCCGCCCAACCGAGGGGACCGGCGTGGTGGACACGCACCCAGTAAACGGCGTGCAGGATCCCACACAGCTCGTCAGCGTACCGCGGCGGTACACGGTCCGGATGGTGCCCAGGGACGAACAGGTCTTGAGGAAGGCGTTGAATGAATATGATGAAAAGCATTCGTGATTTGTGGTCGAGACCACGTCGTCTTGATATTGCAGACATGGAGTGGGAATTGTTTTCCTTGAGTCTTGGGTAGGTACCATGTGTAGCGAATAAAATATGCCGTCTGATTATCATCACTGCACGTGGTCTATATGAATGCGAAGTCTATCCCAGTCTATTGTAATCCGTCGCAGGAGGTCCCTGTAGGTCTATACAGCCTAATCCCGTATATCACTTTCTATTCTCAACGCATGATTGTCCTCGTTGTAAAACATCAATCCCATCCAATTCCCTGTCAAGGCCATGCAATGTTGTAATGTGCTTTTCTCTCAGCAGACTCATCTGATGGTCGGCTTTACCGCCCCGTGGGACTCGATAGAGTTGGTCCGGTGTCTGCGTAGACCCTCCTCGGCGAGATTTTTGACGGTCCTGACGCCCTCGTAGATATCCTTTGTCTCCTCGAGAATGCTGTCCCAGCCGCTGAACTCTGTGAAGGGGATGCCTTCTTGCTCGCAGTACGTCACGAGATCCATACCTTCTCTAGCAAACAGTAGATCAGTCTCGCGCGCCGCGCTCAGGTCCGAGACACCATCGCCTGCGTACAGCAGGGTGGGTCGCTCGTGCGCTGGCATCTTGGCGATGGCATCCGCGTAGGGGCGGATGGTGAGGGACTTGTCGTGCCCGAAGCCCGAGTCGTCGCGGTACCGGATCGTCCAGCCGTTAGGCTTATCGAGCGAGTTCTCAGGTGGGCGCAACTGCGTCGCGTTGGCCACGATCTCGAGGTCCTGCATCAAGTCTTCACCCAGGAGATGCTTCAACAGGGCCTCCAGCACGGGGGCCATGCCGCTGCTCAGCACGATGACGGGGACCTTCTTGTCGCGGGCCCACAGGACGAAGTCGCGAAAGGCCGGGTCCAGGCTGATGTTCTCCTTGAGGATCTCCAGGACGCGCGGGAAGGGCATATTCCACGAGTCCACCATCTGCTGGAACGTGTTGCGGAAGTTGTCGGTCTTGTCGATGACGGCGCGGAAGAGCTTGCGCCGCTGCTCGTAGCCCATGCCGTAGTTGTCTGTGATGAAGTCGTTGGTGTCCTGGAGGGTGATTGTGCCGTCGAAGTCGGTGAAGAAGATCACTCGAGGCTTGGCCTCGAGGGTTTGAGGGAAAGGCATCTTTTTTGGAGGGTTCTGACTGGAATAGCACCGGTCTAAAGGGGCGAGAACTGAGGAGGTGGAAAAATGCCACAGAATCAGTGGCAGAGCGACAAAAGACGCTTGATGGACCCGATGGAAATTGTCGTGCTGGGCCTTATATGTCGGGTTTGTCGTCTCTACCGGAGACGAGATCAACCGAAGACGGTCTTGGGAGAGGGAGAGTCCGGCACGAGAACTTCCGGCTATAGTTTGAGGGAGTGCCGGGTTCGACACGAGGGGTGGGCACTGGTGGGTTCAATGGATAGAGATTTTCTCTCTACAATTTGGCCAGCATTGGGATCTTCATTTTTTTGGCGGGGAGGTTTGCATAACCAGCGATAGCCTAAAGAGGAATCCCGGCCAAGACTTGCAAATATCAACTAATAATTAATACTAACGACACACTAACTCCGTCCACAATATGACGTCGGCGGATGCCATTGCTTGCAGTGCTTGGTGTCGCCCGTTGTCGGCACCGGCAAACCTTCCTCGATCGAAAAAAAACTCGCCGATCAATGGAAGGAAAGCTGTTTCACTGCTCTACCGAACCGGCAAACTGAATACTGTGTGTTCGCAGGTTCGGTGGATGACAAGATCAGATTGCTGCTCGCAATGCAGCAAGCTCCCCTACGGCTGTCCCAGTCACTATGGGCCGCCTTTCGAGCCGCGAAACCTGTCCACCGACCCCTCACATTACCCCGTCAATTCTCCTCAGTGGTGCGACCAAGTGCGCGGCCATGGGCACCCCAACGACCAGGAATAGCTGTTCGAGCTCGGTTCTATAGCGAGAAGAAGTCGGATATCGATCGAAAGGTAGAGGAGGCGAAGGATCGAATAGACGAGAGCCTTGACTCAAGAGCCGATGCGGCTGCACAGATGCCACACAAGCTCAAGCATCCTCAAGACGAAACGATCATCCACACCATTCCCGAGTCCTCTTCAATAGTACATACTTCCAAACATGAGGAAGATGGAAGCCCCAGAAAGTCAGAACCTGCGCAGTCCTCCGGCTCTCCTAGTAAACCTCTACCGTCGGCCCTCTCCTCGCGCTATGCGGACCTTCAACAACGCTTTGGCCATTTTATGGACAACTTCCAAACCCATGTTTTTACCGCCTCTCGCCGCCTCAATGATCTGACAGGCTATTCAGGAATTGAAGCATTGAAGACAGACATCGAGCGCCAAGAATCTGTGGTCCAGGAGTGTCGTGCCGCTGTGAAGGAAGCCCGCGACCGGTACAGCGAAGCTATTGCGAAGCGCAGTACTACGCAGCGTGAAGTCAATGATCTACTGCACAGAAAACATACATGGTCGCCTGCAGACTTGGAGAGATTCACCAGCCTATATCGGTCAGATCATGCCAATGAGCAAGCCGAATCCGCCGCGCAGAAGGAAGTAAGCGACGCAGAAGCCCGGTATGAGGAAGCATCCACCAAGCTTGCGAAGGCGATCTTAGCTCGGTATCACGAAGAACAAATTTGGAGTGACAAAATAAGGCAGATGTCTACGTGGGGCACATGGGGATTGATGGGACTCAATGTGTTGTTGTTCCTCATTTTCCAAGTCGTCTTGGAACCATGGCGGCGGAGACGCTTGGTGAAAGGCTTCGAAGAGAAGGTGGAAATGGCGCTCAAAGAAAGGGAAGAAGAGACCAAGATGGCCATGGTACAGCCGAACGAGAGTATAACGGAAGCTGTGGCGGGCATGACAACGGGCGAGAAGGTCGAGGCAGTGGCGGACAACATTGCGGAACAGATTGTCGACGCCGTTACAGGTTCTACATCAGACGAGAAAGCCCCCACGCCACCTCCATTATCGAACATTGAAGCAGCTGCGGAAACTCTAACAGCACGCGAACTTGAAGCTAAAGAGGCCGTGCCTGTCGGTGCTCCAGATTCTCTTCCGCCTGCCGTCCCTGCCGACGAGATACCCTCTGCGCAGCCCGTCAACGGGTTCTCGCGCTGGACATCCCCGGACTCGCCTCTAGCTTGGTACGAGGACTCCCTGAGGGCGCTGTTCAGCGACGACCACAAGATCCTCGTCTCGCAGCGGGATCTGACCACCGTAGCCATGGAAGGCGTCGCCGGCGGCATGGCCATCATGGGCCTCCTGTTTGTGCTCCTCCGGCCCCGGTAGTGTACGAATTCATGTACATATATATTTATCTACAGTACTGGTGGTCCTTGTCATTGTACATATTTCGCACTCCACCCCAACCCAACCGAACCGGACCTGACCTGACCTGACACAACCACGATGCCTTGACTCTGATGCTCTGTTGGGGTCCATGTCAACAGCTGGGACCCGCAGAATGAGTCCGCTTAGCTTATTGTATATACTATCTATATATTCCACCTTACCTCCAGTGTACATACCTCAAGGTCGCTTGGGGAGTTTGGAGATTCAAGGAGAGAGGGAGAAAACCTAGAGCTAGATGATGAGCTTCAACGGACGTAGAGGCACAGGTAGCACCGTGGCGACTTTGATGAAACGGGCAAAAATATAAACATATGTGGATTTTGTTTTGGCAGTTCTCGCTCGCCCTCCTTACAACCAGGTAACGGAATGCTGTTAGATGTTCTCCGACCAGCTCCTTCCCGACATCTCCCAGCGTCTTGCTGTCTAATATGTACAATAACACTTGTGCTTCCCAAGTCCCGTGCCTAGCTTGTTTTCTTCGTCCTTGACCACTGCCACGCCGCCAATGGAGCGCAGGACTCAGCCAGCTCACTGTCTGTGTCTGTTCCTGCTTAACACCTGCACGGCTCTTCTAACCAATGATCAATTTGTCCTCCTCCGGGAAATCATATTCGGGTACTTCCAAGTTCAATGGCGCAGGTCCTTTCCGCACTCGTCCCGAGATATCGTAATGCGAACCGTGGCAAGGACAGAACCAGCCACCAAAATCGCCAGCTTCGCCGATGGGGACGCATCCCAAATGTGTGCAGACACCCAACATGACAAGCCACTCGGGTTTCTTGACGCGGTCGGAATCTTTCTCAGGGTCACGGAGGATTGAGAGGCTGTTGTAGGAGGCAATTAGTACAAGATTGCTTCTTAAGAGTGCACGTGGCTTTCGAAAATTCAAGGGGGGATCCCGGACGTACTCGACAGATTCGGCCTCCTTGATCTCGTCTTCAGTGCGATGACGGATAAAGACTGGCTTTCCTCTCCATTTGATGATGACGTTCTTGCCCTCGGGAATGGAGGCCAGGTCGATTTCCACTTTGGCTTGGGCCAGCACATCGGCAGAGGCAGACATGTTCTCGAGGAAGTCTGTACATTTTCGCAAATTGGTCAGCTCTGTACCACTTGAATCCGTCGCACCGCTGCAATGGGCTCAAGAGCCTAGCATGCTGAAGCTCCAATATGGGTGTCTCTACCTATCACGGTGTTTTTCGCTCCGGCAGCAGCCAACAATCCCATTGACCCGGCCATGAAATATTGAAAGACTCGATTCGTGACCTCTGAGTTTTTGGATTCGTAGGTCTTGAAGCTGGGGATCTTGCGTGTATCATACTTGGGCGTCCGGAAAGGGCTCTGGAAGCTGGAGCTACCGGATGCTGCTGCCCCAGAGGATTCCAGTCGTCGTTGGGGGATGTTTGAAGCTGTGACGGCAAGACGAGAGGATGAGGAGGAAGCGGAGGCGGAGCTGGTAGGAAGGCTGTGTCGGGTCCAAGTGCGCAGGGCAGAGCCCGCTGATGTCGGAACGGGACGCATGGTGGGTATGAGGAAGAGAAGAGAGACTGTGGTCGTCGAAGTCGAAGCTTGAGGAGATGTTGAAGCTGGTTTGCTTGAGGCGCAATTGAGAAGGAGCCCGAGGTGCCGCCAAGAATCAGATCTTTTGCATCGACGCTGATTGGCCGGGAGCTTCCAGTATCAAATGACCAGAATATCCGAATGCTTGACCTTAGCACTCTTCACAACTTCGACATTCATCGACCACCAACATCAAACTGTTGCTATCATTGCGAGCTATTTCGGATGATCATCACCGAGATATCTATTTCCAGGTCCTGCCGTCGACACCCATGAGCGCGATGGCACCTCGTTGTGCTTCTTCGAAACCCCATGTATGGTGAATGTTTCAGACCCCATCCGCGAGATCCTATCCTCAAGAGAACCGGGGCTGGAAGCATCAACAGAAGTCAGGAACAACTTTGTCTATCAATTCCATTACGTGCAGACAAGAGGGCTAGCCTACAGAATCGCAGTGTCCTAGGGATTGAATGCACTATCGACAGGGTCAATGACCAAAGTCCCAAGGAAGTCCGGTTATGGTATAATCCCTCAGGAAGGTACCTCTGAAAGAGTTTATCAACGAGATATGTGGACAAGCATTCTCAGAACCACACTGCTGCCGCATGGCTCGAGACGGTTTTGGCAAAGGCCGTCAAGCAATTGTTGACCCTACTTTAGTTTGTTCATCATACGCAGAGCGAAGTAGTCCATCTCAGCCGTGCGGATAAGGACGATTAAAGCTATATGCAATGATTCTGATGAGCTCCAAAATCACATAGATGAGGTATACAGTTAAGCGCAACGATGTAGAAGTATATCTCCAAATACCGACAATCGCCGAAGGAATTGCAGTGAATGACCAACGGTGTATTGGCGAGCGTCGAGCAATGGGCCCTCCTACAAAGGCGTGGTTGCGAACATGATGTTTGCTGGTAGGGAATGTTTCCTCCTGGATTGGATCTCGGATTTCCATGCGGACAGACGCTCACGGCAGCACATTGACCATTGACTCGCACACACCTAAGAGCCTCATTTGAACACTTACCGCACCTAGACATACCTCACACAGACGATATTGGGCAGTCGACCAGTCCAATGATGCTGCTGAAGCTCGAACAAACGCGCCCAACCGAACCAGCCTTAGATGCCATTGACTCGGCCACCGTGGTCTGCTTTAAGCATGCACTTTGTTCAGGCTTATTTCCAAGTCTTCCTACCAGTGGCAGACTAGGGCGTCAAGGAAGAACAAAGCCTTGAAGGGAGCATGCCACACCTAGACCACCTTGACCCTGCTGATTGCTAATTGTCCTAGGGTCTACAGGACAACCATGCCTACTCCAAGACAATCACATGCGGCGCCCAATAACTGGACATTGTTTAACGCCACATTGACTGGACTCTCCTACGACAGCCTACCAATGAATCTCGATTTGGGGCACAACTAATGCCATTCACATGCCTGCATAGGCTCGTGTCGCACACCGGTCAGCTGAAGTCCTCCACCCTCCCCTGTCTCGATCGGGTGTGCGGATGGACGAGGTTGAAAACTCGACTCTTTTGCCCATTTTCTTGGATTGTCCTCCATCATCACAGGCAATATGTCTCACGATATGCGCCGCAGGCCCACGGGCGACAGTAGTTATGGCCGGAGCTTGGGCCGCAGACTGACCGAGCCATTTTCTGTACAAGGCAAGAAAAAGGACCCTAAATACAAACTCTACCGGGAGAGATACGGAATATACAACGGCATGACATGGGAAAAGCTCAAAGGATATCTCGAGGAACGATTCCCACAATCAGATTTTCCTGGGCTCGAATTCAACGAAGAGCTCGTATGTCTGGGTCAGAGCAAATGCCTGTGTGGTGCTCCGTTCTAATATTCTGTGGTGACGCAGGTGGGGGATAAATGGGTGTTTGATGTGCCCGAGCCTTTGAATGATGTAAGGTTCAATGGATTCCATTGCGTGACCTGAACCACACTGACAGGAATGCCTTGTGCTGAGCGTCGACTAGGAGGACAAAAAGAAGCTACAACGGCTGAGGGACGGTGCGACGGATGCCAACAGCATCCTACAAGCGCCGGCCACATCTCGGGCAGAGAAACGTCGGTCGGTCTCCCCCGAACACGAAGACGACAAATAGCACCATTTTACGCCGGATGCCTTGTCGCCAGATGATCTCCACCAAGCACCGAGTCGCTGCTCTGAGCGGCAAAACAGGTTTGCAGAAGGCGAGGCCTTGTGGAAAGTGGTTCAAGCGGGCAGATTTGGCTGAGGCTGGGTGAGGCTGAGTCGGGTGATTAGTTTGCCTATCCCTTGTCCCTACAGACCCCTCTACAACGTATGAGTATGAGTAAGGCATCGCTGTGGCTTTCCCCCCATGGCTCCTCCGCAGCTTACAGGGTTAGGCTGTGGAGGCTTTGTTGGGCAAATCATCAATTGATTCGCTTATTCCGGCTTGTACGAAGTGAAATGCGCCCGCCACTGACACCAGGCGCTGTAGCCAAGAGTTCCTCCTTCTGTTTTCCAACCTCGACGCTCAGGAATCCTCGTCCTGAAGAATGCCAGCACGATTCAGGAGGCGATTGTTGCCGCAGCGCAAGGTTGTCCATGCCCATTCACCTACAAGGGCACCGCCATCGAGGTGGCGGAATGAGAGGCATCAATATAACTACAGTGCCGTACGTCCCCGTCGACAGTCTTCTGTATCAACGCACTCTCATACACACATACTCTTGCTTCAGAAATGCAAGCTCTACAGATCCCATCGAAGTTGCAGGAATCATATCTGAGTTCGGCCCAGTATCCGGAGAACCTGCTTCCTGGTAGCACAGACACCTACTCTGGTGATTTACAGATATACAAACAGCTGCTAGACCGTGTCGAACCTGATCTGTTCGTCGACTGTGGTCCTAATGCGGATATTGAGGTTTCATTTCGAGACCTACACAATGCATCTGGAAATGGTGCGGTTCCCATTCCTCCATTACCTTGCATAACTGACTGTCATACCAGAGCTGCAAAAACTCAATGCGCACGATGCAGTCAAAGCGAGAAACTTCTTGGGTTTACAACTCGTCCCTGATGCGAGTAATCCGGCAAAGTCGGTAATGACTGCGAACAGAAGAGACCCAGGGTGCCGATTCATGTGAGCTTGTCATCATTGTGTTAGGTTCACGATCATTGAGAATGTCAGATATATCAAGGGCCAGCACTCCCGGGCTCCGCTGAACATCACACGTCAACTGATGTGCGAGATTTTCTCGTACCATCAGGTCATGCCTATTTACCTAGACTTCATGTTTGTCTTTGGTGCACAGAGCGAGCCAAGGGATCGAAGATTTAGCGGCTTTCGCCAACAAAGCTTTCTATCCGATCCACCTCGTGGACTGGCGGTCCCAAGCCTCGGGCGAAGTGGACGGCTGTACCAGCTGTGCTATAATCTGAAAACGGTGACTTTGAAGTCTGAAGACCCCAAGAACATCAGTCTGAACGAGTGGTCAGTTCAGCCTGCCGCAATACATCATCGGTTCGACATCGTCTACGGTACAACGCTTTGGATAGTGACAAAAGGTGGCGACGACCTCCTCGAGCGCTACAAGTCGTTGACGGGCCCGGAAGCGAGGCCAGAGAACAAGGCATTTGACACGTTACAGGACAGCTTTCGAGCCAGCCTAGCCCCCCATCTGCTCTTCTCTCACTGGTCAACGGCAAACTGGCGGTGGTACATACTATGGCTTGAGTCTTTGCTTGAAAAGGAGACTTCTATGGCAGTCCTTGGTCTCCGTGGATCGGGCCGAGCGCAGTACACCTATACTATCCGACACCTCCAAACCGTTACGGCACGGGAAGACCAGATTAGTGAAGCCATTATGCTGCTGGAAGCCAATGTGGACGTCATGCAGTCTTTGTGCAACTTCTACGACAGCCTGAGGACTAAGAAAGAGATGCCCCAGACCCTAAGGGATGAATGCGACACCGACATAACCACATTCATAGCCCAGACCAACGACATGATATCGAACTTGAAGCTGCAAATCGTTCGGGCGAATCTGCTGAACAAGATCACCAAGGACAGGAAGGAGCTGGTTAGTGTCGCACAAGCAGAAAGCGCGAGAGAGCCAAAACTGACAGTATCCTTAGATCATCCAACTGCTACAAACCCAAGCAGCAGAGCGCATGGAAGAATTGAACCTGAACATGGAAGGTGAAGCCATTGTCATGCGGATCATCACTATCGTCACCTTAGTTTATCTCCCCGCGACATTTGTTTCGGTAAGTGCACGGCCAATATCCACCAAAATAGATCTTGCTACTGACAAAACAAGACTTTCTTCAGCACTGATATTATCAAGTATCAGGATCAGGCTGGGGGACCACCTACCGATGGCGTCTTCTCCAGTGTGGCAATGTATAGATGGTTACAAGTGACCCTACCTTTGACCTTTTTCACATTCATCGGAGCATTCTGGGCCCTTAGGATTGCAGAGAAAAAGAGATGGGGAAGGGATGATACAAGTCCAAAGCAACAACCACGGGTTCTCACTCGCTCTGTGTCAGACCCCAACTTTGACACGATATTACCAACCGTCAACAACGCTGGCAGTGTGGTCTGAACTTCGCTGGGTTTGCATTCTGATTTCCAACTGCAGACTTAGGTTACGAACCCGTCTAGAGACGCGTGTCTTCTTCAGGTGGCATTTTGCCCCATCTTTTCCATTCTGTCCTCAGTCATCGAAATGGTCTATTGGAATTGACTCCCTAGAAACAGATTCTGGATGACCAAGATGAGCCCTACAGCAACGTCTACTTGGGGTACTTGTCCCGGCAGCAAGACAAGCGACCACCATCAACTAGTGACCTAGATATATACATATTTTTCACGTACGCATCGGTTCTAACCCTCTCTGGACTGGCGATGGCTTCACCAAGTGCCCCAATTGGGAAGACCACATACGCCTAAACTGCTGGCCTTTCCCGGGCCTCCCTAGAGCGGAAGGATGAGCCCAAGGCCACATCCCTGAAGCTGTTAGCGAATAACCGGGGAGAGACCAATAAGACACCTCGCGATGCATCCACCTGGAGCCTCAGCTGGACATAATGCGGCTGACCAACCAATACACACTCGAGGAAGAGGCATCCAGCTGGCTCCCGAATGCCGCCAGGACTCAAAGGCGTCTCCCTTCTCGGTAGGCAACTCGCAAGGGGCCGTGGGCCGCGTCGAAAGGACCGCTGAAAGCATGGCTTCATCCCAGCATGATACTAGAATCATTCGGGCCCTAGTGGCATGCTCGACCTCCTCGTATGGTCTGAGAAGTATTAAACCTGGCCAGCCCCTCCTGCAGCCTCATTACAATCTCGAGCGCAAGTTGCCTTTTGCTATTCATGCCAGCCGCAGCCAACAGTGTTCTTAACCTGCGCATTCTGATCCGACTCCCGTTCCCACCCTTGATCCTACCAGGTTCTCGTTGCGACCGAGCTAATGTCCTTCTTGTGTCCGTCCTCAACATGAATACCCGAGCCAGGTCGTCCGTTCCGTCTGATCTGCTCAAGGAGTTCCAAGACAATCTGCAGGGCTGTTGGAAACAAGAAACATTCTGTGGCCGTTACTATATCAAGACCAACCAACTCCAAGAATGGATGGCATCCGTGGGAGAAGGGCAAAAAGCCACCAACTTGAAACGACTCCTTACCGAAGTCTGGCGCCCTCGACCCAATGCGACCTTCACACCGACGGCTGAACACGTCTCCAGCAGTGATGACTGCGCCGTCATCGTCTTCAGTGTCCTCCTTGACATCGGCTACGGGCACCTCATGGACCTCTTCCGCCTCGCCAATATAACCGACGCCAGTCTGAGCACTACGTCGGCAGAACACCACTACAAGTATCTAGAGCAGTACTTGAGACGCGCCAATATCTCCGAACCAGATACCGTTATCAATGCCTTTGAGAAAAGAAAATGGTTCTTCTGCCCTGTGCTTCTTAAACGGCGTATGCACGGGGACTTCGGTGGAGGGTGTATCTTTCCATACTACAAACGTCAGCCTGTCAATGGTAAGGGTGGAACAGCAGAGGTGTTCCAAGTTCTCGTCCCCGCCGAATGCATGGCCGAGGATCTGAAGCAATTTCTTCGGGCATCAATGGTTGAGTACAAAGACAAAGGAAAGGTGAGCATGTCTCTGGCCCGGCCGAGGGTCGAGTCATGCATTTAGGTCTGACGTTTCTCTAGTTCTATGAGATGGCGTTGAAATCCTACGGCTCTGAGAATCAAGCCATGTTTGACTGGGAGAGGAACGCCTTCGCTGGCCTGGAGGACCAGACAGGTATGGTGCGCTATATCGGCCACTATTCTTATGAGGAAGCCCCGGGATGGTACACCCATAACATCCTACTCGAATTCGGAGAGCTTGACTTGGACGAATTCTTTGCACACGAGTTCTCGAGCCCCCCAGTGCGGTCCCCTGAGATCATCTCGTTCTGGGAGTCGTTATTCCAAGTTGCAGAGGCACTGCAACGCATACACAACCTCAAGATCGACCAGGACGGTGAAACAGAGGAATACTATGGGTATGCTACAGGACCCTACTCCCTCGCCTGATTTCTGTCACTGACCTTGCAGTTGGCACGCCGATGTCAAGCCAGATAACATTTTGAGGGTTCATGGCGAGTTCAAACTAGTCGACTTTGGATTTGCCAAGTTCAAGAAGAAAGGGAGCCAAGCCATTCCTATGGAGTACATGGATGGCGGCACTCAGAGTTATGGTACCGTGGACTCCTCAAACAAGGCTGGGAAGTGCCCTGGTGCTGACTTCTCTACGACAGGTGCCCCTGAGACAGATCAATCTCGGTCCAAGACACGCACCCCTCACGGCCAGACCATTGATACTTGGTCTTTTGGATGTGTCCTATCTCGCGCAGCAACCTGGGTCATCCTGGGCCAGCAGGGAATACTCCAGTATGACTTTGTCAGAAACGCAGCTATCACACGCCTTCGAGACCAGCTAAAGACCAACCAAACGGCCCGCTCAGGATGTCCAACAGCCCATGACGCCTTCCATAATGGTCGGAGGGTGTTGCCAGAGGTTCTTCAATGGCATCACTATCTGCGGAGCATAGTGCGCACTTCGGACAACATCTCTTGTCGAGTGCTTGACCTTGTGGAACGACACATGCTGCTGGAAATCCCTGCACACCGAGTCAGCTCTGCAAAGCTATGTGAAGATCTAGACGACATTGTGCTTCTCGCGAAAGCTAAAGTTGATCGAGACGAGCGCGGCAAACGTGTCGCCGATTCGCTCCTCACAGACCTGTACAACTTTGACAAGGAGGCGCCAGCCAATGCAGCTCAAGCCAATCAGCCAAAGCATGCCAAATCGATCAAGACGTCTGGACGAATAGGCAAGTCGCAGCGACTTGACAATATACCTCCAGCGAAAACAGCCCACCGTGCAGAGATGTTGACCGAGGAATTACAAATCTTGGGAGAGGAGAGTCCAGCCCCTCTGCAAGCATCGCCGCAACCTCATCTCAGAAGCGCCTCCAGTTATCTCGACGGCTTGCAAGTGCATGAGAGTCCACGTGGCTATACAGACAGCTACGACGATGTCAACTCTGTGTCGCCGCTTCGACTATCCCCCTCATCAAAATCTAATGGAGTTGCTGTCAAACCCGAAGATGGCTCCTGGAGGTCATCTGAATCGGAGCTGCTGTCTCGTCTCACATCTGGTCAGACCGTGGAGGATTCTGACAGGACTGGTGTAGGCCCGGCGGAGCAAGTCAGAGATGGTATTGACGGGAAGACACGTTTTGATGACAGAAGAAGTGTGTCGCAAAGCGAGAAAGCGTGGGGGAAGATGCCCTTGTATGAACCACCTGTTCAGGCGCCCGGAAACCAGCAGCATCGCTTCAGCAAAGTCCCCTCTTATACTGCTGAGAAACAGCCGGACGTGGCAGCAGAAGAACTGCCAACTTCGAGGCGGCGGGATTCCAAGCTCGAGACAACACATTCTCTCGAGCTTCTCAGCTCTTCTACCTCATTTACCGACCTATTCGCCGCTCCGCCAGTGCCGACTCCATTATATGGCCACTATGATATACGGCGTGTCAGGACAGAGCTCGAACAGGGGCGTAAGTTCCTGACTCGCAAGGTCCAGGTGGACAGGTACTTGAAGGATTTCATCGTCAACCGCGACATGGTACGTTCTACTCTGGGTTCGTGGTATTCTGACGTCAATCTAACAGATTTCCGCAGAAATTCATCATCGACAACGGCTCTAGTATGCTTCGTTTCTGGTATGCAGCAACGTATGTCTTGGAAACCCTGGCCATGAAACTTGCCCCCCTTGATGACGATGGCCTGGACGTGGTCTTCACCAGCGGGCCTCAACGACCATACAACGAAAGAGGGAAAAAAGCCGCCAAAGCCTTTGTGAGCCTGATGGAGGAGAAAACACCGATAATGCCCCTGGACGCCGCTTCAGAGGTCAAGACAGACATGACGGAGACGCTCGGGGTGGTATTTGACGAATACCTGCGAAGCCACAAGAACAAACGCATGACTCTCCTGGTGCTCACCGACGGCCTTTGGAGAGGCACCAAGGCCGAGAACCCGGTCGAGGTCAAGATTGCCAGATTCCTGAAAAATGCTCTGAATGAGAACCATATGGAGGACCGGCGATTCAGCATCTCGTTTATCCGGTTTGGCGACTATCCCGAAGCGATTGCCCGACTGTCGAGGCTGGATGATGACTTTTCCAAGATCTACGATGTCCCGTAAGTTATTTATCGCTTCTGCAACAAGCTCAACTCTTGTCCCCTTCCGAGAGTCGTTGTGAAAGATACTGACTGTACAATTTGCGCCCAAAGTGACATGATTGACCACGTCCCCTGGACGGGTTCGGTCAACAAAATGATCCTTGGAAGTTTTGTTGCGAACCAAGACGACCAGAACAACAATTCCTGACGTGACGACAACAGTGTCGAACAGGGACAACGATACTTGAGGAGGTCAATACTCCTCTGCGTTAACCAGGGCCAAAGCTTTTACTGAGCTTTCAGTTCTTCCTCGAGCGACAAGCGCCCTAAGACCTTTCCTCAAGCCGTGCACGAACGCTAGCTTGTGACTGCAGCAGCGTAAATCCATTTCTAATCTATCCCAGCACAGTACGGTACTAGACCGTGTATGTAGGGCTGAGGCCTCTTATCTGTCCATTCGACAACCGCCCCTTTTCGTGGCGTGCTCTCTTCCCCCACAACCGATGCCATGCGGGTTTGCAAAAATCGACGCAGACCCGAGGGCCGAGTACACATATTTCGCTCTCAACTCCGGACCGTCTGCACGACCACCTATTCTTACAATGATACCCTGGCGAAACACGGACATCTTGCCAATTTGATTGGAGTTTGGGGCAAACCACCAAATACATGTGATGAACGGGGAAAACGTCTAATGACTTTATGACTTCCTTCTTTTGCTTTTGGGGGGGAATGGGGACAGAACCAAAACAAAAAGAGAAGAAAAAACGTCGGCTGGAGGCTAGCGACTGGCCATGCATTTCATGTTACGCGGACAAGACGCTTGAGATGGACATGGGATTGGGTTAACGATATCTGAATGACATGACATCTTGAATATGGAGTTATCGGGCTACTGAGGATTTCATGAACACGCATTGATTAGGGTGCTGTTGGGTGGCGAAACTTACGAGCGGCTCTTGGAATCTACGTATATATCCTCTACCTGTTT
>WJFF01000216.1:43523-53987 GCA_011800825.1 Fonsecaea pugnacius | reverse complement strand
ATTCGAATCGGGGTCCTGATGCCTGCTAACCCGGAGTTAGTTTTGACCTGACAGGACCCAGATTGTGCCGCAATCGGGATTCGAACTCGGTATTTTCGCCCTTGTTATGGTAAGGGGGTCTTTGCGTGACAGAAGTTGGAAAGAGAAAACATATATACGAGTGATTTTTGAATCTTTGTACCGGTACCTCTGTGACTGTCCCCACTAGGAGATGTACGAGTAACAAAGGGATCCGCTTGGCGCTGGGATTCACTCGTTGGGGTTCTATAGAAACGGAGCCTTCACACATCCCTTCTCCTGCCATGCGACGGAATCCGTCGAGTACCAAAAAAGTATAGGTGCACGTCCTCGTGGTGGATTGAGAAGTATCCTTCACACCTGATCGATGGATCGAGACGACCCCTCCCCAAAGCGAACTACACCGACGGGGGATGAAGCCTATTATTTTCTCCTCAAAGAGATTCATTCCATCCTACAATGTACGAGCGTCCTTAGAACAATCCCGGAACCAGTATGAAAAATAGAACATGGGACCTGCCTAACTGCGTGAAATGACCTGTAGCAAAGAGAAGGCATGAACAGTGAGCGTCGTTCATGAGCCGGCAGCAGACATCACCGATGTCGCACAGTGAGCCTCGTACCACGTGGTCGGCCACACTATTGTTCGGCGGGAAACATGTTTGGGAACGAACCATTCCCTTGAGATTGGGATACGTGGTTGAGGCACTGTGTATGTGAGATCAGACATACAGGTTGAAAGACGCGTCGAAGGATATATATTTCACCAGGACAAGGAACCCAGGACAGAAGATGGCACTCCACTCCTTGGAAGAGTTGGTGTCACTTTGCATTAAATAGTATGAGATTTGATTTTAATGAGCTATTCAAAGAAGACGAAAAAGGACTCTTATCTATTCGGTACAAGAGATGATCGGTGAACTCGTGCCACCTGGGGAGCATTTGGGGTATTGATTATCACATCCTGGAATTCTAACATGTCGCCACTATCCTCTTGTTCATGGTGATTGAGGAACGGTTGCTGGTTTCTCGGGGTGCTCGCCATCGGAGCTGGGTACTTCTCGCTGCGCGGGAGTATCTTGTTCAAGGCCATTGACAACGTCTCGGGACAACTCGACATACTACAAACAAGTCAGCAACTGCCATCACAAGTAGCACATATCGTCAGGGGATAACTCACGTCGTAGGCAAATTCGCCAATCTCGGTCTCGTCCATGCCCATGATCTCTTCTTGCTCGGATGCACGGAGATGAAGGCCAGGGATAAAGTTGAGGAGGAACAGGATGACACAGCTGAGGACGAAGGAATATGCCATTCCAGTGACACCGTCGCAGAGTTGGTAAGCCAGTTGAATCCAATGTTTGTTGAGCCAACCGCCGTCAATCTCGCTGAATCCATCCAGATGAGCGATGTAATCCGCTGCGAAGAGTCCAGTCAAGAGGTCTCCGACAAGACCACCTACACCGTGGATTGCAAAGATATCGAGGGAGTCGTCGATGTGAAGGAGGAACTTGAGCTTGGTGGCATAGTTGCAAGCAATTCCACCGACAACACCGAAAATAACGGCGGACCATGCGGGAACGAAGCCACTACCTGGAGTAATGGCGACCAAGCCGGAGATGACACCGCTGCAGAAGCCGACGGTAGACCATTTGCGCTCCAAACGGTAGTCGAGGATGCACCAGGTCAGACCGCCGACGCTCGCTGCCAAGTTGGTGACCACAGCAGCCATGACAGCACGAAGGTTAGCGGCCAGAGCGGAGCCAGCGTTGAAGCCGAACCACCTAAACGAGCAATTAGTCGTCAAAGATCAAAACGCGCGAGCAGACCACATACCCGACCCAGAGGAAGACAGTGCCAATGACAATGTGTGTGACGTTGTGTGGGCGATAGTTCAGCTCGTGAGTACCGTGACCATGGCGTTTTCCCAGCATGAGAGAGTAGGCAAGAGCAGCAGAGCCGGAGGCGATATGGACAGGAGTACCACCAGCAAAATCGAGGCCACCCAATTGGAACATCCATCCGGATCCATTCCAGGTCCAGCAGGCAATCGGGTCGTAGACGATGGTCGACCAGATGAAGGAGAAAACCATAGCGGGGAGCATTCGTCCACGTTCGGCTGCGGCGCCAATGGCGAGGGCGACGGTGATGGCAGCGAACATTCCCTGGTACACGGCGAACATGAGATCGGGGATCTTGCTTGATCCCACAGAGGGAGCTCCGAGGACATTGCGGAAACCAATGTTTTCGAGGTCCCCAATGTATTTACCGGCGGTATGGGAGAAGGTCAAGGAATAACCCCAGAAAAACCACTGAAAGGAGATCAAGCCCGTGGCTGCGACCGACAGCCAAATGAGCGAGAGGGCGGATTTCCGTCGCGCAAGGCCCGAGTAGAAGAATCTGTGATTCGCTGGTCAGCAACGAGGCCAATACCAAACTTGGAGAGGAGAGCATGGCATACCCAACACCAGGAATCATAAGAAGCACCAAGGCTGTGGCAGTGATCATCCAGGCAATGTCGCCAGCATTGTAATAGATGTTGAGATCCTCTGTGAGAGAGTCTCCACCAGTCATCGAGGTTCCTGCAGCGACAAGAAGGTATTAGTTTGGGACCAGTTCTCGAGGCGCCGAGGCTGAGATCGGGAGAGAGCAAAACATATCGTACCCTCGTAGACCTCAAGCGGCACATAGGGGAGCGACCCCAAATCGTCAGTCGACATCTTGAAAGAGTGACTGTAGTGCTGTACAACCAAGGGTGTGCTGGTAGAGCGTGCTGTCCCCAAATGTAAGGAGTAATCTCTGAACCTGGAAGAATCCCTGGGGTTCGAAGTGAGTGACTGGAATGGCGATCAAAGGAGAAACCCTCTGAGAATTCACATCCAAAAGTCGGGGACCAGCGGGAATGAAGTATTGAAATATGGAAGAGGCAAGTTGGGAACAGGTGGGCAGAGATCGGGACTGAAAACGAAATTGAGTCTGGCAAAAGGAACGAATATGGCACAGGGTAACGAGGTTCGTATGGTGGAGTGGCACCTGGTTGACCTGATTGACCTGATTGTGCCACCTGGAAGGGCTTGGGACAGGCTCAGGGCAACACTTGGCACGTACATCTGCCCAGGATTAAGAGTTCGCCGGACAGCGCCCGTAACGCCTCCGAGTGCCCCTGACAGAAAGGCCGAGAGGGTGAAGAGTGGGGATGATAAGGCTCGATAGCCCCGATAGGCTCGATAGAGAGCACGGGAAGAGCCGGGCTAAGACCATAGATAGGCGCCACCCAGGGAGATTCCCAGCTCCCAGGCCCAATACAATAATAAATAGAGGTAATCGAGGTGACAAAAGCCCCTGTGGTTGCCCGTGGGCTGATCAGGGCTGATTCAACCTGCCCTGTGTTCCAGTGTTCCAGGCGTATCAGCCAAGAGGCTACACTGTATCTACGACTGCGTGCCTAGAAACGCAAAGGAAAAGAGCAGCCCGTCTCAGAGATAGCCATGTCGACAGATCATATTATCCCTTCTTTCTCCCCGTCTTACTCAGCACACTGAGGACTGATTCTCGCAGCTCATCATCCTACGCGACAGGTATGAGGAAAAGTCCCAACAGCCTCTTCTTCCATTTCATCACGAACAGCCCACAGATACTGACTGAATGACGATGGGGATTCCTTTCTCATGTCCCAGGTTCCATCCAACGGCCCAATATATCCGGTCCTCCAAGGCTGCCTCGTGCTTTTCGCCTACTAGTCGTCGCTAAAAACTGAAGGTTGCATAAGCCCCAAACTCCAGGTACACTAGGGGCATCGCCTGAGGGGCGTGGACCCTATACTCACAATCCTGGGCGAGATAAGCATCTACCTCTCAATTGGCTCCCATGCAAATCCAGATTCCAGTGGGGGCATGGTGACGCTCAGCACATCTCCACACAGATAACGATTTCGACGCTTCTGGTCTGTTTCATCTCACTTCGGCACTGGTCTTGCCGTGCCAACCCTGCAAGAACTCATACCAAGGTTGTATCTCCCTACTCCGCGCAGCGTACAGAAAGCGATTGACACGGGCCAGCACGATTCTTTCGACCTCTACCGAGTACGCTAATGACTGCTACTTGGTCTACCGAACACCTCGTTTATGAGCTCATCTCGCCAGAATCGAATATTCTCGCGAGTGAGCGGCGGAGACTCTACCGAGAACCTCTTACCTACCCGCGTGACATTCACCTGATCCCTTTGCTGACCGAGACCGACGTCCGTTCTTTTCCTTTTACTTGGTACAATGTGGCCAAATACTTCAATACCTCGGAAAGGTTCGTGAATGGGTGGGCGAGAAACCCGGCTTTTTTGTGTCGAACATCTGGAAGAAGCATCCTGCCTCGCTACTTGGTATTTTGATCACACGGCACGCAGTCCCAGTGCAGGCGACTTCCAATAATAGCCAAGAAATGCAAACAGGCATTGGTTGCTCACCATTACAGGCAAGAAGGTGGTCGCAGCTTCAACAACGAGAGGGATGGTTGCAAATGGTCTACAAGCCAAAATACTTGGCCGCAGCGATCTCTCGATCATTACGGGTAGTCTCCTTGGAAGGAATACCACTCCGAGCTCCGTGCGAGGTGCGCCTATCCACTGTCTTTGTGTCGTTTGGACAATATACAGGACGGAATGAGTCGCCTGCAGTCTCGGTGCCATTGGTCTTGCTTTCCAGAGCTGGTGGTGCTGTTCCCCTCTCCGCGCAGTCTTCAGACCATCGAGGCATGCTCGTCTGATGACCGTGTCCCTGCCGGGCCATGCTGTAGAGGTCGCTTGGTCAAATGCGGGTGTGGGACCTGTAGTCGGTCCTTGCGACGCGTTGAGAAATCGGGGTCGCTTCATTCTGGAGTCGTTATTATCTACTCACGTGATATTGGCAGAATCGACTGGCCCTGAGACCTTTTTTTGTCTTCACCAAATTGGATGCCTTGCGACTGTCCAGCCTGAGAATGCTAGAATGGACAATGCGTCGTTGTCCTCCTCCAAACATTCATAGATAGTGTAGTGAGTACTTGTCCTTCACGGATCCAAAATGAGTCGGAACCGGGTAGCATACATAGATGTGACTACTGAAGATTCGCAAATCATCATAATATTGTGGAATGGGGACGCGTCCCTAGCCATATGTATCATCATCGGCTGTGGACTGTGACTGAAAGAAATCGGTGACCGAGTCGACAATAAAATCGTGACTTGATCAGTAGGAGACTTTAACACGACGTCTCGAAACATTAAGAAGCACCCGGAGAGCGATCTCGCCATTCTGCCAGGTTTTTGTGTCAATTGAAGTGGGAAGGGCGAATAGTGGGCGGGTACCAAAGCAGACTGCAAACTTGATTTCCTCGCTCCTCACGATCGGATCAGAGATCCAGGCAATCAAGAAGTCTCCAACGGCGACTCATCGACAAGGAGGCGACAACGGGAGGCACGGCACTGGACACCATCTCAAGACGCGTGCCCCGTGGAGATTGGCGTCGACGTGATACTTGGTCTTCTAATTTTTCCACCATCATTATTCTGCTCTGAAGTCGCCCGGAAATCCATATGACTTCCATCACTACTACCCTTGCAACTCCCTTGAACGCGGCGAGATAGAGTTTCACGAGGAACTCTTCTCCGCAGCAGCAGCCATGCCTCAGTCAGCAACAAGCCAACCAATTCCAGTCCCCGTGCCAGTTGGAGTTGGAGTGGTTCATCAGCCACACGTTGCGGCTGCCACAGCTGCCAGTGCACCTCCTCCCGCAACAGCCGACTTGCAGCCAGCACCACTACTGCACCCAACGTTGTCCCATTCAGTCCAGGGCCAACCTCAAGTTATCGCTCCTTCACCTGTGCATCCTGTCGCCCTCCCGAGATTCGGACCCCGTGCTCCCAAGACCGAAGAGCAACGTCTCGAACAAGGTCGCTTGCCCCTCGTCATGGAGCATGAAGAGATGCCGATGCATCGCCCAAGTGGCGGATCTTCATCTGGCTCTGACGAAGATGCCCTCACGTCCTCCTCCTACCCGTATCCTCCTACCTCTTACGACAACCCCGATGGTCCTGTAACCTATACTCCTACCTCGTCCATCTCCGCGTACACGCCCTCAACGGGGTTCTCGTCCTCACTCTCCTCTTGGAATTCATATGGACCGCGGCCGAGAGGAGGAAGCGGAGGACCCCAGAACATGGACCGATCTTTCTCGGAAAGCGCTCAGAGTGCAATTGCGGATTTGCGAGGTGCCAGGCCAGGGGCTCCTCTCCGAACTCCTTCGAACACCTACGCACCTCCGAGAAAGCCGCCTCAATTTCTGTCCCTCAATTCTAAGAGAATGCATTCGTCAAATACAATGAGAAGCACGAGGAGGGATCCGAATGCACAGTACAAAGCGCAAGAGAAGGCTTATGTTCAGCGAGTCCGACAACCACCGCCGGATTGGCTTGATAATGACCCTCGGACACCTAGTATCGGGTACAGCACGGATGACGAGACCGACGATGAATCGCCGTCTGCTGAACACGGATTCGACGATCCCTACGATCCGGAAACACTGATGTTCCTCGGCAACGAGGAAAATCTCCAGCCGACAGAGGAGGAACTACAGAATTCCGCGAACAGAGAGCGCCTCGAGTGGCATTCCATGCTGGCTTCTGTTCTCAAAGGCGATGTGGTCAAACAAGAGAAACAGAGGCTGATCGGCACAACCGAACAAAAGAGCAAGGTGGAACTGGGTGCCGAAATTTGGCTGGGTGTAAGGGCAAAATATTATGGTCGGCCGTTGCAGATGCAGAAGAAGCTCATCGAAGAAGGCCGCGCACAAATTGGCCCCATCATCGAACAAATCATTGCCTTTGAGATCAAGGGCGAGACAGTGGTGGGCAAGTCACCATTGGAACAAGTTGAGGAGGCCGTGGCCAACATTGAAAAGTGCGAGTGGCTGTATCCGTCGCGGAGGGAACTGGAAGCTGCCCAGACCAGGGCTGCTTCTGATGCTTTCAAACAAAGCTGTGACGCTATCATCTCCTGGCACAATATCACACAATCCATCAACACTGAACTGGCTGTCCTCCAGGCGTGGGTCGGAAATTCCGAATTGGACTTCACCAGGCAAAAACGTCGTTCTAGCAGAGACGGCGATCTTTCAGACGAATCCTCATTTATCGACAGAATTTTAAAGGAAGATGGGCTGAAGTCGTTGCAGGGCGACAAGAGCATGTTCCTGGCGATTAGCGAGGTCATCACGAAGGCCAAGAGCACCTTGATTGAGAACGCGGAGGCATTTGCCGCGCGCCACCTTCCCCCTTATATCGAAGAGCTTTTGACTCTGATCAACTTCCCTTCTAGGTTAATCCAGGAGATTATCCGGATGCGGCTGTCCTACGCGAAGAAGATGAAGGAGTCGGCCCAGCAGTCCGTCATGATCATTGACCAGATGATTGCACAGTTTCAGATTCTCATGCGGCTCGCCTGCCTCATCAAACAAGAATACCTTACAATGGCGCATCCTGAGCCAGGATGGGATCTGCCTCCTTGTATTGACGAGAACTTCGACAAGGTCATCGTGGACGCTCTCAAGTTTTACTTTAAGATGCTGAACTGGAAATTGGGTGCGAACAAGAACACATTCCGCGAAGCCGAGATTCTCGAACAGGAATGGGGCTTTTCGAACGAAATAGGGCGGCAACTCGAAGGGGGCGATATTGAAGTTGCGGAGCAATTCAGTTCGCTCACAGCTAAGTCACTACTCCGGCTCACTGCTTCATTCGAACGAGAGCTTCGAAGTAAACCGGATGAAAGTCCACAGGAGATGGAGAAACGTTACAAGGCGATTTTGGATTCCGTCCGTGTACGGCAACGGAAACTGTTCAGATTCTCGCGCATTCTGCGGCAAAGATTCGAGAATGCGACCGAATTCAATGTCGGTATGGGGCCAGAGCAGCTGCAGGCATTTGCCGAAGCTCTTGTGTTGTCGGGACACTTCCTCATTGAACCGAGCACAAACAATCCAAAAGGTATCCATTTTGTAGCTTCAGCCTCGCTCTGGAACAGGCCGAAGGAGATCCAGTCAATGCTGGGCACATCATTCCACGAAGATGACGCGGCGGAGGATCCCTCAAACCCTTACATTTTGATCATCAGACCGGAGGATGACATGACTTGGGAAGGTCCCAGGATGGAGCTCGATGCTCTAGAACTGCCTACTGACGTGAGATTGGGTAGACTCCGTCTCGTGGCTGACGGATCATCGCTTCGTCTGCAAGGTGCGCGGATGGAATTTGCCAATGCGATTGGCAGGGAGTTGGACGTGGTGATTGAACAGCGAGCGAACTTGTCTCGAGTGAATCTTGAGCTTGGGAAAATCAAAAAGACCACCTTCAAACTGTCGAATACCATCATGGAAAGTGTGGAGGTGATCCGGTCGCAGAATGGTGGAATTGCCAGTCCAGAGCTGGTACAGTCTTGTTTCGCCTTCGCTACCGAATTCGGAAAACGATCTCTGACTTACATGGATGCAAATCGACGCATGATGAACAATATGAAACTCACTCGGCTTGCGCTGGACTGGGTCAGCTTCATCTGCGATGATTGTGATGCGGCCGACCGAAGGACCTTCAAGTGGGCGGTGGTTGCGTTGGAGTTTGCAATGGCGATGACGCGAGGCCGGAACATTTTGGACATCACAGACGAGGACTACAAACGTATCAGGGTCAAAGTGGCCGGTTGTATGTCTGTGTTGATCTCTCACTTTGACATTATGGGAGCAAGATCGACATTGGCTGCACAGCAAGAGAAATCGCGAATGGAAGCCCTGACAGGCATGAACAAGCGACTGGACTACAACAAGTTGCGTAACGACGAAGATTGTCGCAATGAAATGTGCCAGCAGCGACTGTCTGAGCTCATTGCCATTGATCAGGTTCGCGAGGAACGAGGGACCAAGACCACTCTCGGACGGGTGTTGGAAGGCTCGAACGAAGCTGATCGATCACTCACGTTTCTCTCTTCGTCTGCAACCAACATCACCATGAGATGGCAACAAGGCCAATTTGTGGGTGGTGGTACTTTTGGGTCGGTGTACGCGGCTCTCAATCTTGATACAGGAACCTTGATGGCTGTCAAAGAGATTCGTCTGCAGGACCCGCAGTTGATTCCGACCATTGTCAAGCAAATTGGCGACGAGATGGGTGTTTTGGCCGTTCTCGATCACCCCAACATTGTTTCCTACTATGGCATCGAAGTCCATCGCGACAAGGTATACATCTTCATGGAATATTGCTCCGGTGGCTCGGTGGCCGGCCTTCTCGAACATGGACGGATTGAAGATGAAACGGTCATCATGGTCTACGCGCTGCAGATGCTGGAGGGGTTGGCGTACCTACATTCAGCACATATTGTCCACCGGGACATCAAGCCAGAGAATGTTCTGCTGGATCACAATGGCGTCATCAAATACGTCGATTTCGGGGCAGCAAAGATTATTGCGCGACAAGGACAAACGATGATGGCTCCAGAGGCGCCGCAGCGCGCGAATGTTGATCCTGGTCAGCTTCCACGACAGCCCCAGAAGACTATGACGGGCACCCCAATGTACATGTCACCTGAAGTGATTCGTGGAGATGCACCAGCAACCTCACGCTTCTCGGGAGCCGCCGATATTTGGTCATTGGGATGTGTGATTTTGGAAATGGCAACTGGCCGTCGCCCTTGGTCGACATTGGATAATGAATGGGCCATCATGTACAACATTGCTCAGGGCAATCCGCCGCAGCTGCCCACCGAAGACCAGCTGAGTCCGCAGGGGATTGATTTCCTGAAGAAGTGCTTCGAGCGCGATCCGGCAAAGAGGAGCTCGGCAGCTGAATTGTTGCAACACCCGTGGATTGTGGAAATTCGACGGATGGTGGTTGATGATCCGGAGGCCCAGACGCCCAGGAGTGAGAGCAGCGGAGGTGTGTCGCTTCCGAGCCGGCAGAACTCGACAACCTCGTGAGGAGCCAGATGTCGACAGTCAGCGCAAGAAAAGTGGCATATAATATATTAATAAGAAGACCCTCTCAACGGCCGAACTGGTTTCGCCTTTGTGCCTGCTGTGCCTGCGGTACCTATGCGGCTGATTGTTCTCCAGCTTACGTGATATGTCGATATCCGTACTTCGTGTTTTTCCTCGTACCTAGTATTATTGAGCCGCGGCACCAGGTCCCTTTCACAGGCAAGGGACACACGAACAGCAGGGCTAAATGCAGGTTGGTTAGGGACCAATCCACGCCATAGCCCAAATGGGGAATCTTGACGTTGATGTTTTCGGGTGGAGTGGGAACCAAGACTCCATTCGGTCTTGGGGGATTTTTTATGCCTGGCACGCGGAATACATGGCTTCTGCTCCATACTCCATGTAACTTGTACTCCGAGTCTTCCATCCGAGTAGAGCGGATGCCCGGTACGA
>WJFF01000216.1:11796-43481 GCA_011800825.1 Fonsecaea pugnacius | reverse complement strand
GTTGGTCACAGCCACCCGACCTCCGTTTCACTCTCATAATGCGCTGCCGCTGCCTCCGCAATGGCCAGTGTTGACATTTCTAGCCATGCCTCGTCGGATCCCTTCTCTGACCAAGCCGCAATTCAAGACGAACGCGAGACAATCGCAGAGTCCACGTTGGCCGTCGGTAGAAATGCCACCCTAACCCTCGGTACTGACGCGGTCATTGTTCTAGGTTTGTCATCTTTGGATGCAGAAACCTTTTTTCTGACCGCTTCGCAGATGAAGGCCTCCGCGGAAGCGAAAGATTCAGCTGCTTTGGATTCTTTTCTCAGAGTAGGTCTTGGGTCAACCGCCCTTGACAGCCCTCCGTTACTGATCTCGAGCATCAGGAACCACGAATACCCGTTCCATTCCTTACTTTAATGTCCTCTGGGCGGAAATCGTCAAGGGCGAGCTCACCATTCATTACGCAAAACCAACCTCCAAGTCGGCAAATTCCCCTGTTGTCGTCGCATACATCAACTATACTCTTGAAAACTCTACGGGGATAGTGGAGAAGGCAGAGAGATGGGTCGAGCGTCTCTTACGACGGTCATACGGCCAAGCTCAACGTAATAAACGGATAAAAGTTCTGATAAACCCGTTTGGGGGAAAGGGGAAGGCGGTTAAACAGTACAGCAAAGAGATTGAGCCTATATTTGCGGCGGCGCGGTGTGAAATCGACGCCGAGCAGACAACGCATCGTGGCCACGCGATCGAGATTGCTCAAAATTTGGACATTAATGCATTCGACGCCATTGCGAGTGTGTCCGGGGATGGTTTGCCCCATGAATGTATAAACGGCCTCGCAAAGAAGCCAAATGCCGCTGAGGCCCTCAGAAAAGTCGCAGTCGTCCAACTACCCTGTGGCAGTGGAAACGGTATGGCGTGGAATCTGACCGGGACCGGTGAGTGCAGCACCGCCGCCCTCTGCATTGTGAAAGGTGTGCGGACTCCTTTGGACCTCGTGAGTATCACACAGGGAAATACCAGGACGCTTTCGTTCTTGTCGCAATCGCTCGGCATAGTGGCAGAAAGTGATCTGGGAACAGAGAACCTTCGATGGATGGGCGATGCAAGATTTTTCTATGGCTTTCTCGTCCGACTCCTGGGCAAGACGCTTTACCCTTGTGATATCGCTGTGAAGACCGAGATCGAGGATAAGGAGGAAATAAAGAGACACTACGCACGGTATATGGCCAAAAGGACGACTCAAGCACCGATCTCCCATGCTGATCTGGACGGGCCATTGGATATGTCCAAGAGTCTTGGACTTCCCCCATTACAGTATGGGACGGTCAATGATCCTCTGCCCACCGATGCTGGCTGGACTCCTTTGATCCCCTACCCTAATCTGGGCAACTTTTACTGCGGCAACATGACTATAATGACAGCGGATGCCCCATTCTTTCCTGCTTCCCTTCCTTCTGACGGCCTGCTCGATCTAGTCACCATCGACGGCGACATCCCGAGACGGAAAGCTATCGACCTCCTGCTTTCCGTTCCCAAAGGCACCTTTTTCGACAAGGAGAGCGTGCGCGTCAGGAAAGTCAGCGCCCTCCGTGTTATTCCGCGCTATGGGACAATGGCAGAGTCTGCAGAGGAGAGCGAACGTGGACAGAACAAACAGGCTCGAGCCGCCGGCCGGAGCAACTACAGAAAGAACGTAAATCGAGATGCTGGTCATTTCTCAGTCGATGGGGAGAAGATGCCCTTTGAACCCTTTCAGATTGAAGTTCACAGGGGATTGGGCACGGTCCTGAGTCGGCGCGTGGGCGTCTACGAAGCGATTGGACCGAAGGGTTGGGAGGAGATCGACGTCGCTACCCTCTAAAACTGCAAATCAGGCATTTAAATCAGTGCAACGACAGATATTACCGCACAATACTTTGTTCCTTTGATGGCCGAACAACCCAGGCGTCAATTATGGAGGAGACGAAACCTTTCCGGAGGAAATCCGTCGGCTGAGTCCGTCTATCCTTTGAGATCGTCACCGCAATGTCTCGGCGGCTGCTTTCATGGTCGCTGTCGATTTGCGATTTCGTCTCTCAACGAAGGAGTTTGGGTGTAGCTATGGAAACAGCATTGGAAAACAGCAAGCTGGCGCATGGGCGAGGCAATATGGAGCGATCATAAATGAGATACCCACATACGCAACTCTGCCAATTTTATTTCTCCTGAGCTTTGTGTTTAACTCGAAAGAGGTCGTATAGATATCATTGGCTATGAACTATAATAAATGCAGACTACCAGGATGAGATGCAGAATTGCCCCTTGAATCGATTGACTCCACAGATACCGCGTATCCTATGATTTTCTCTATACCGTGCCCGTGGGGACGGTTGTCCGCTTTCCGGGCTTTCCATGACAACATGACCATGGGCGTGTGAAAAAGCCTATATACTCAAACATATAAGAAGCACAAAGACCCCTGGTGTTTTCATAGCTTGCTCCTCAAATCCTGTCTCTCGTCCTTTCTAAACAGCGTCTTGGAATCTGGGTACGGATCAAACACCACGTTGTTCAGCGGATTCAACTCACTCGCTCGGTGGAACATGTCCTCGTACACGTTGCCATCGTATCTTCCGAGGGATGAATCGAGTTGCCAGTCGGAAAACTTCCACGCGTCAACCAATCGAACAGCATGGGGGCGGATCTCCTCGAGCAGTTTTATCACCGTCTTTGTGCGTGCCAGCGTGATTTGGCGAACCGTCACTGCAGCGGAGGAGTAGAATTCTGAAGCTTCGCGTTCCAGTGTATGCAGAGCATACAAGCGGAACAACTTGTGCAACAGCGTCACCGTGTATTCGTCCAATTTTTTCTTGGTGCTCTGATCCTGCAACGCGTCATGGAAATTCTTGACGATCATGTACTGGGCATGTGCTGTGGACAAACGCCAGAAGTCCACGAGCAAGGAGTTCCAGGATTGCTTGTCCTCATCGCGGTGGCGAAGAGCTTCAAAAGTCAAGAAGGCAACACGCCATGCGAATGCTGCGACCAGGTCTTCGTCATTGCCAATCACGTCGAATGCACAGCCAATGTCGCGACGGCGGATGAAATCAGTCAGGATCCGTGTGGTGTCGTTCTTTGCCGCCTTACCCGCAAGGACACTCCGGGCAGATTTCAACAGGTATCGGGACACTTGCTGCGTGAGCATGTAGTTGTCGCCCTCCCAAGTCACTGTGGGAAGGTAGTCCGCGTACCATGCACCGATGCCGGCGAAGGACGAGTACCCATGACCGCCGCAGGCGCGACGACAAACTTCCAGGCCCTCCGCCGCGGTGGTGGAGCCATAGGCTTTCAATGCGCAACTTGTGGAATGTAAGTCGGCCAGAAGATCGGTGCCTGGATTAAGCTCCTCGGGTCCTGGTCCGCGAGTTGAGTCGGATAGCTTGCCAGCATCACCGGCGCTCATGCGTTTCTGGTTTTCCTGGTACAGTCGGATCATGCTCTTGCCTGTGAAGTGGAGAGCGTAGGTTGCTGCGAGCAACGGTAGCAGTCGAATCTGAACCATGGTGTAGTTGAGGACTTGATTTTCGCCGGGTTCGTGGACATCCCGATCCTGGAATTGTCGTCGCACAGCACAGTACCGGGTGGCAATGGTGACGCCACGGGCCAGGGTAGAACCTGCTTGCAGCACGATGGTACTTCGGACGAAGGTGAGGGTACCGTAGACGAGAGAAGGATTGGATGGTCGCACGTATTTGTTGGTGTTGGGATCGACACTGGAAAAGCGAGCCAGCATGTTGACGTGTGGAATTTTGACGTTCTTGAATAAGAGGAAGCCATTATCCATGGTGTTGTATCCAAATTTTGGGCCAATATCACCGACGTGGACGCCGGGGAGCGGTTGATGAGTTTTCAAATCCCTGACCTGTACGACGAACGGATGAGGGCCGTATGCTTTGCCGTCGATGAAGAGTTGGGCCATGACAATGGCATGGTTGGCGGTTCTTCCAAGTGAGCCAATCCACCATTTTGAGGCAGTGAGGTACGGCGAATTGATTGTAAAAGTCTTGTCGTCGGAGTTCCAAGTAGCAGTGGTCTCCAATCCCCTAACATTCGAGCCGTGACCAAGTTCCGTCTGAGCATAGCAGCCAATAATCTTATACGCCTCCGCCTTCTCGAGGAAGAGCTTGTGCTGTTCAGGAGTACCTTGCTCGCGCAGGGTGACAACGAACATGCTCGCGTGCAGGCCATAAGGAGTTGGCTCGCTGATGAGATCGTTGGCTGTCTGGTATTCATCTCTTGACCATTTGTGTTTGACCTCCAACTGATGCAGTCTCTTCCCTCTGGCTAACGCCGCTTCAATCCTGCTGGTTCTGCCTCGAAAGTAGTTCTGTGACTTGTCGAAAACAGGATCGGCTTGCAGGATCTTGAGAATACGCTCATTTCTCTCGAGGTTCTCCCGCGTAAACATGAAGTCGGCGAGCTGATCGACATCGAGGCTGGATTTGGCTCTCTCTTGTGAGAGCAACTCGGAACCTTGAGGGCCAGACGGTTTGAGGGCCTTGACCCATTCTGGATTTGTAGGCATCTCGACAGGGTTTCGGAGGAATCGGAAAGCGATTAGAAAGAAAGGGAGGGACAGAGAGAATCCAGTCTGCTTGGATCAAGGGCTTCAAAGGAAGGGGAGGATTGGCATTTAAGCTGCCTGGCTGCTCACTGCCCATGACGCCCAGCATGTGTCATGATCGGGCCCAAAATTATCATCGCCAGGTTTGGAAGGTCAAGCCTCGTCCAGATGCCTCGGTTCAAATTGACTCTCCCTCTTCAGCTTTTTTGAGGGATTAGTGAGCCCACCAGCCCCACGTATTTTAACGAACTTCGTGCGTAACTCAAGCCAGCGGCGTATGCTTCGGCTACCCAGCTCCATTCCCATTGAGCGCGACTGAAATTGCCGAGAGGGCTGTCTATACCTTGATGTCGAGGGGTGTATCGAGCTGCGTTCGCCGCCTCCACGCTCGGGCACACTCGGACTTTGTCATGGTGAGGAAAGCCATCCACTGCAAAGCTGGGCGGCTGAACCGATTGGAATTTTGCCTCGGTCGACGAGACCGACCACGATGCGAGCGTTTATCGCCCTTTCCCGATCGACAGGGAGTGTCGGTGGCCGTCAGAAGACCTGGCTCGGATCACTTGGTTCCCACCGAACAACGACCCTTTTCAGTAGACTCAGTAGATGAGGGCCAAGATTGCGAATCGTTATTTTCGTACATCTCACTATATGAGCACGGTTACCACGGTGACTTTCGAAAGGACGGCACAAACTTGGACGGTAGCAGCTTCTGGGAGCTGAGATAGAGCACTCGGTCTGTGGGACGATAATTGTCGGAGAAGTGCCACTCTCAGGGAATGTAGACATGGCGCCAAAGAGGCAGCGAATCGTCGACAACTCTTTCAGAGATTCTCGCAATCTAACGTGTCGTGTCCAGTTTAATCTTCTCGTCAATTGTATGCGCTGGAGGCTCCCTGATCGAGACATCCTCGACATCCTTTTGCGCCACAAAGTATCTATTGTCCGTCTTCGATTCGCCTTCTACATGAAGCTGACATGGGCACCCACAGACAGTGCATTGGGAAGACTAGCTTCTGCAGAACTGTGTCTTGCGTATACCAATCGGATTTCCTTGGTTCACTGTTCTAAACACCGGAGGGTGAGGAAATAAGAGTCAAGCAATCCATTCTGATAAACTAACTAATCCAGCGAACTTCAAACACTTAACGAGAGTTTGTCTTTCAACTTCCTTCTCCTATTGCCACTGATATATCACGGCAATGGTGTCCTCGAGTTTAACAGTCCCCTGATTTTCGTTGTCCATTTGCGTCGCCAATTTTGATACTGGCCAATTGTTCTTGCAGAGAAACAAAAGGCTGACTTCACGTCTACCCCCACTATATCCTTTGTTGAGACCTTATGATATTTTGTGCTGGATATCGTAGCATTCCGTGCTTAATTCGCGAGAGGCGGGAAGGCGATGGGACCAGCACCAGCGGTACCTTTCCCAAGAGTAACAGCAGCATCTTGGGATTCGTCACTTGCCGCATTCCAGTAGATCGAGTAGAAACCCGCGCTGCTCAGGTCGTCCTTGGTGAGGATGAGATCCCTCTTGGCGACTTTGTCAGCCGAAGCCTCGCCCTCAGCTGGGAAGACCTTGTTAGCCGAACCCTCGCCGTCGGCTAGAAAAACCTTGTTGACCGATGCTTCGCCATCAGCGAGAAAGATCGTATTGGCCATAGCCTCGCCGTCGGCTGGGTCGCCGGTAAGGATGAGACCTCTCTTGAACACCTTGTTAGTTGATGCTTCACCGTTATTTCCATGGGCAGACTGTAGGTATGCAAATGCGAAGACAGATGGTGAAAGGGCATCGGCCTTGTCGTCAGCCAGTCGAGCGTCCCGTTTGAAGACCTTGTTGGCCGAGGATTCGCCGTCAGCTACAAAGATCTTGTTGGCAGTGATGGGTTCGCTGTTATTCTCATCGGCAGGCTGTAAGTATGCAAATGCGAAAACGGATGGCGACAGAGCATTCTCTTGTGACTCGCGTCTGAAGACTTTGTTGGCGGCCAGTTTTCCATCGGCTGCTGCATTGGTGGTAGCAAGCGGAAGGGCAATCGGAGTACCAACTGGAGTTCCAGCAAGTCGTTTGGCAATAGGAGTTGCGGCAATGGAGAGCTTTTGGTTCTGAGCCTCGCGAGCAAGCTCCGCGGGAATAAGAGGAGCAGCGAGTGTTTGAGAAAAAAGAATGCCGGCAAGGGCTGAGAGAATGACTCCGGTCTTCATTGTGGACAAGCGTTTGTTTGTTCTGTTCTAAGAGGTTGCCTCTGGTGGGAATGTGAATAATGAATGTTTTTATGCCTTTGCCTGTTGATGCGGATGGGAAATAGCTGTTGAGAGGTGAAGGGACGTCTCTACTTATAGCCTTTCCTCTCACTCTCCAGACGACCCACTTTTGAGATACACTGCTTTGATTTTCCGTTCATGTTGGAACTGCCAAGTAGATGTCGTGGTATCAAAGAGGATGTTTGGCCAGCAATTGCAAAGGTCGCATGAGGAGTGGAAACCATGATGACGAGATCTCTCAGCTACCATGTCTATGTAACAAGAGTCGTGGTACGTGTAAAGTTCTCGAAGAATGAATTGCACGATCAAGGCGTGAGTGAACGTGTCGTTGTAGCGAGTGGAGTGGAGGAATATCAGCCTCGTTCGCTTCCGTCGCAACCAATCGCAAAGATGCCGAGATGCCAAGATCTCCGGGGTGCCAAGAGCGCCAAGACGCCAATGCCACGCGAGGCCTGGGGTTACACCTGCCATTTACGATATCATCGCATGGAGTCTCAGCTGATAATTTACCCTATTATCCGAAAGTCACGTCGCATTATATCCCTCCTCCCAAGGATTCCAGAACATTTCTCTACGTCCTCGAATGCTTGATTTGGCCACTCGCTGTCAAAATATTACTGATAGGTCCGCGGCACAATCTAACGAGAGATCCTGTGATGCGACGATGTGGCACAGTCAAGCGAATTCCAAGCGTTGGAAACTAAGAGGAGCTCACTATGTGCAACGACGAGAGGTGCGAAGAGTATAAACTAGATTTTGCATCGCGAGCAGTGGGATATGTGTGCATCAAGATTCCGGACCTCTTTCGACTCCTGCCCACGACCAAATCATGAAGCCAGTTGAGCTTTCCCTGGATATACCTTTTTCTTTGGACGACCAATCCACTCCATTCCTCTTCACGACACCAAATGTCAAGAAAAGACAGACCCGACAAGGCTGCAGATCGATAATAGCCTGCGCCTATGTTCTCGTGGGCTTCGTTGCTCTTTTGACCTATACATATGGCCTTATATCTTTCTTGAGGAGCGACCAACACTGTAGCAGACAGCTGTCTACATACTGTAAGTACATCTCATGGGACCGGTTCGACTGGTAAACTAAGAAATCTAGCTCCGGCGCTCTACTCTGTGGGCACCTATGAGGAGGTCATGTTCCACGGCGAGCTGTTTAACGACAATGGTGGATTTCGTGGTCCTCCAAGCCCTGGGCGTGATGCCGCGTGGGACAGAATCACTCCAGGTATGCTCATTATCTCTGCCAACCCTGAGACGTCGACGTGCACTTACACTATGTCCAAACAGAGGATCCGTTTCCCATTTCAGCCTCTGAAGTTGTTAAAGTTGGGAAATCCCTGGAGTCTTCAATCAGATACCCCGAGGACAAAGGCGGCCAGTATGCTGCTAATCTAGAAGTTTTCCATCAGTTACACTGTCTGGTGAGCTTTCTCGTCATTGGCTGTCGAAATGGAGTTGTGTAACCACTGAACCAGAATCTTCTGCGAAAAGCGACTTATTTCGAATACTACGCCGACAAAGAGATTATGTTCAAGACAACATCTCATATGATCCGGGAACACCTTGGTAAGTCACGCTACCGTCCTCGCCAAAGAGGAGCACTAAATACGAATGCAGATCATTGTATCGACATGCTCCGCATCAGTCTGCAATGCACGAGCGATCTCACACTCATAACTTTCAACGCGTCAACGCCTGAATTTCCCATGGCAGAGTATATACCTGACTTTTACACAAACCACAGATGCAGAAACTTCGAACAAACTTTGGATTGGTACAATGATCGACGGATACCTCTGCATTTGACGAGCACCCATGACATATCAGATGATCGGCCTTGACCACATTCCTCGGCTGGGCTCAGTGGATATGTGGTGAAATTGCTCGCAATAGCTGGGTACATGGTCCACATCGGCCATAGCTCGAATGCAAACACTCCGTTCCATATGGTATGCAACTATTTGTCCCGACAATCTGTTCAAGAGCACGCTCCATCGCCAGTCATTTGCAACTACGGGTAGATATCACACCACTCAGTATTTACACATAATTTCTTTTCGCTGGAATAAAGGCCAAGGTAATCCGAGAGAGGCGGTGGTAAGAAGTGAAACTTCGACATAGCCAGAACAAAGTTTCTCTTGTTGTTGTGATTACAACATGTGTAGATTACATTTGGCATATCAGCCAAAGCAGCACTATAGGACATTGCGAGGGCCAGAACACAATGAGAACAGTCAAACGACTCTGGAAGAGTGGTCCACACACACTCCCTTCGGAGTAGTGCGTTACAGTGGGAAGACCGCATGGTCTGCCTGGTTGAGTGCGTATAGAACATTCTTACTGGTATCACTCGAGGAGCCACTTTCTAAACCATTTTCTGCGCGCTGATGAAAACGGTACATTGAGAGTTCATTGAATGAGTATCGAAAAGTTTGGAGGTGGCACGAGGAACCACTGCGCTGAGCCCTGTATCCCATCATCAAAGCACAAACTTTCAAAGAATTCGACATGGCCTCACGCGCCCATTTTCATCACCAGAAATACATCGGGCACCACAATATGCCCCTTGACGCACCCCGAAATATAGGTTCTTACCGCATCCTGGTAGAGAATTATGACGACGGCGGGCCTCTGTGCACCGTGAGGGGAATATTGTCAGTTTCAGACGAATCCACCTTGAACGATACAGGCTGCCCATACTGCCTCTTTCGAGCCTCCATCAACACCTCCACCGGACCTGTCATATCAGAAGCCTCCGTTTCTCGTCTTGAAAGCGTCCAGGCTTTCTCGATGCTGGCAGGGCATTAAGCGTAGATTACCATGCAGGCAAAGGAAATGAGAGTTTGTCAGCGAAGGTCACAGTAATCATTGACCGCTATATCTGAGTCGCTTCTGCTTCTTGAATCAGCTTTTTCAAGGCGTCGGCACTCTTGAGCAAAAGAACCCTCTCCTCTTGATTCAGTGGGATGCTGAGGGATCTGACTATTCCCCGTCGTCCTAGGACGACCGGTAAACTCAAGCAGCATCCTAGCTGGTCAACCCAGTGAGAAATGGGACGAACGTTTCGTTGATCAAAGAGAATCGATTTGCAGATAGCCGCGCTGAGAGCGCCGATGCCGTAAGCTGTCGCCCCTTTGGCTTCGATGATCTTTGCCGCCTTGTCTTTTGTCTCCAACGCAACGGCCTTGCGGTCAATGGACGCTCCTGGTGGTAGACAATGATCCAATGGCACAGCACCGATGGTAACGCAAGACCAAGCAACCTGTAGCTTATGATCAGCTCAACAATGCCGAGGTGGTATTTGCTCCGTGATGGCCTACCATCTGCGATTCTCCATGTTCACCAAGCACATAGGCATCGACGCTGCCTGCGTCGACGCCCAGCTTTGCAGCCAGGATGCCTCTTAGTCTTGCAGTATCGAGGAAAGTCCCGCTGCCAATGATCTGACCTTGAGGTAACCCGGAAAACTTCTGGCAGAAGTAGGTTAATATGTCCACAGGATTTGCCACGAGAAGAATAACAGTGTCCTCGCGGAATGGTTTCATATCATCTGTAGCAGACTTCAGAATTGCCAGGTTACGACCCAGTAAATCGGTCCGTGATTCGCCTAGCAGAGATCAGACTTAGTGGGCATTCGTAGTGCAATCAGTAGATTGCGCCGTTACCTTGCCTCTGTTTTGCACCAGCGCTGATGACCACGATATCGCATTGTCCAGCCTCCCGGTGAGTCGCAGAGCGTATTCTGACTCCGCCGCCCCTGTAAGTTGATTAGTCGAGCGTCGGTTCACGCATCAATTTAACAAACCCAACGGCGCCGTGGTAAGTGGTGGTATCTTCGAGGTCTCTGACTTGCGCATCTCGTTGTTTGGTGTTCGGGTCAACCAGTAGAATCTCACTTGCAACTGGGTTCAAGATAAGGCAGAGTGCTATTGCCGAGCCCACGCTTCCAGCACCGAGGATAGCAATACGCGATCTATCGGTGACCACTTCTGGATCCATTGGTGTAGGTTCCATTCCGGTGTATTTGATTGGGTTCACGACAAGGTTGACCGAATGGAGTGTTGAATTTGTAAGTTGGCAGACAAGGTTGGAAGTAGACCGATGGCGAGGCTGGGAGAACAAAAATGGGCCCAAGGCTCCGACTCGGACCGACAGTACAAAATTTAAGAGATGGAGGGATATCGTCTGGAAAGTGGGATAATTTGGTAGCTACCGTCGATCTGTCCTCTCATTGCAGGGTTTACAAAGAGGGGTAAAGACTTGGTATGATGGAGTTCCCTCTATAAGACTGCGTGATTCCTGTTGCCCCGCTCATTGGCTCTTGAACATGGCGAGTTGCAGGTAGACCTCTTCCATGCCGGGAATAAATCGAAACCTTGAATGCACACAAAAGTGTGAAAATCCCAACTTCGAAGGCTGAATTTGAGGTGCAAAGTCTCACGTGTAAAAGCATTTTCCTAAGGACGGGAGAGTAGGCAGTGATTGAGTTGAGTCCGACTAGGAAACCGTCGACAGACAGTCCATTAGACTGGACGCCATCTGTAAGAATAGAGCCTCCTCACATCGTCGCAGACTACCTTGGAATTCAAGGCGGGGCGTCACAGAAGACCTTCTGACCCTTATCAGATTATGAAGACAGGCATGACTTCTGGTAGAATCTCAGTCCACCTTCTCTCCGATTGGACCTTCCAAAACTCCTGCAACGCTGCAAGTGCAGTTGGGATATTGTGGAATCGGGTGCGCGAGAAGACCTCTTGCAGTCGCATAGTGAAGAAGTCGCGATGTTCCAGTGTTGAACTCTCCGCTGCGGCAATGAAGTAGACCCAGACAAGCGTATGATGCCCTGGTGTAGTAGGTTGAATCCGTTCACACAGACGTTTCAGGCGTGTGAGATCTGCGACAGTCTCACTGTGAGGTGGACCACTTGTGACACGCTTCAGGTATATGTTGCAGGCCATGTGTATGGCAGACTTATATAACCCGATCTGGGGTGCAAGCATAGGGTGGAAAATAGCTGCGTTGGAAATGAACTCAAAGTACGCAGCTGGTCGGGTGCTCAGAGTCAGCGTCCCAGAGCTCTCTCCTAAGAGCGGCTGGGCAAAGAGAGTCATCATACGAGTCTGTTCCATCAGGAATGAGTGCATTACGCTATTTCGGCCATCCCTTGTGTTTGCAGCGGCGAGGTGCTGAAGGATCTTGAACAAGTAGGGCAAGTTAGTGCCGCCGGTGATGGTCTCGCCAGTTAACAGGATGATTATCGTGGTCCAAGCGGAAATGTCGAGGAGATCGGCTTGAGTAGATGTGCGTAAGCGAAGTTCAGAGATGATCGATTGAAAGCCTGCTTCAGCACGAGACTGCAATCCTGGTAGTTGATAAGCGAGATGTTGCATCGCGACGACGCATACTGCAGACCTGACAAGCTGATCTTCAAAGGCAAGTGGCAGTATAAGATCACGATAGCCATTAAATTTGCCGTCCAAGACCACCATCACCGGTGCAATTGTTGAAGAAAAATGTGCGAATAATTCTCGATACTGCGGACCGACAACCTGGAGGGGTGGCGAAATCTGATTGGGGCAGACTCCGTGCTGATGTGTCGAGTTGCACGAAAGGCAGACTATGGGTTCGAGCAACAATTCTGACGATGCCCCAGTAAATTCTCTCATAAAGGATACATGCTGCTCGCTGTCTGTAACGTCAACAGACAAAGTTGTCAAGTTGTGATCTCCTTCCGATAGCAGTTCTGTGTCCTCAAAACCAAAGGATTCTGACACCGGACCGGCTTGGGTGAGTATCGAAGTCGTGGTACCATCTGGCCACAATAATACCGGCGTCGTCCTTTGCTCCAGCTGCCCTTGAGTACTTGAGGCCTGGTCGACTGGAATTGTGCGGCCGGTAAATCTACCGCGGGAAGCTATACCATCATTGAATCTGTATCGGATTCCGTATCCGGGGCAGTCAAGGCCCTTCCGCAAGCACTTGTTGCATTTTGGACGGGACTGGTCGCACTTGATGCGTCGCTGCGAGCAATTGTGGCATCCTACATGGTCTTTCAGCACGGATGTCGGGTCGGGAGCACGTGGCGAACTCACCTGTCAGCTCCTTCGGCATTTTATCTGTGGGCATCAAGTAACACTGCCGTGCTTTGATTGGGGACCATGGTGAACAGGACTCTGTGTAGCGAGATTGGTGCCGTCTCAGAATGCCCTGGCGAACACGAGGACAACATTTGACGGCGAGGAATTTGGATGTGCTGGAGGTTGCAATGGAGTGAGTCCCTTGCGAATTCCTTCGTCCGAGACTCGATACGATGCGCAACCACGCCACAATCACGTGCGACGCCAGGCTCAGCCACTTTTCTGCACAGCCTCATTCTCTGACACATTGTCGGGTATCGTGACCCATTCGAGCCCGATATTTTGGGATAATATCTACATGTCATACCATGTACGGTACTGTATATTTGTACTTTGCGAAGACTGTCATCCTGTCCTCTTATCGTCCGCTACAAGCGGCTTGTCCTCGAAATTGGCCGCAGCTCCTGTCGAACTGTCCATGCCGCTTCAGTCCCCGATTGAATAGCGCCATCGATAAAACTCCTCCATCCTCCAGCAGCCCAATCCGAGTTAGCGAACAGCACAGATCCCTGCCGCCTCCTGAGAGCCTCAAGGTACTGCACCTCCATGCCTGGCCTATACCACACCCTGGACACTGTTAGAAATGATGGTTTGGGTCACGTCAAGGGCATTCTCCTTACCATGCTCCCTTGGCGAATTCATCTTTAGACCAGTTGTGGAATACCTACATGGAACTTGTCAGCTTCACTTCTCCTAGGGCCTGAATTGATTTCACACTCACAACACGGTCTATCTCCATATGGCCAAACTCCTTAATGGCCCGGATGGTCTGATTGATGTCCTCATCGGCATGCATGTGATTAGCATCACATCCAAAAAAGACACAGTGAGTTTTTCCTGCCGGGGTTGTGCCATCTGCCACTCCGATAACGAGTTTATTATGAGGATAGGTGACGCCGCTCCAAGACCTCATCTCTGGGTCTTTGACTTCCGCATGGACCTTGACACACTGATTGACGTGCCTCAATGCAGCAGCCTCGCGCTTCGCTTGATCCAGTGGCGGGTTGAATTCGATATTCTCGAGTACGTTCAACGGCGCCGTGCAAATGACCTTTTTTGCCGAGAAACATTGGCCGTCCTTTGTCCTGACTTCTACCAAACCCTTTGAGGAGTCGATCAACGCAACAGGCGTGTTGAAAGAGTATGAGAGATTACCGCTCACCAGTGCTTCCTCAAAAAAGCGTCTTGCGAAGCTAGATTGACCACATTTCAGCTTGAACACAATGATGGTGTCCAGAAGCGTTTTGTAGTCGTAATTGGCAGCGGCCCACCACCGGAGAAAGTCAAGGAATGCCGAGTTTTCCCTCGTTCCGCCACTGCAAAGGAGCACAAAGGCTTCGATGGCATGCCTCTCGTCGCTGGAAAGATCGTGGCTGATTTGGGCTATTCTCTCTGCTACCGACAGATTGGAATACTTGAACACATCTTCATTCCAGTATGCGTTGAAAGGGAAAGGCATGACGGTCCTCCCAAGATTGCCGTCAACATTGACAAATTTCTCTATGGCCTGAGCAAAAAGGGCATCCTGGACATGGTAAGCCAGCATGAAAGACTGGAGGCTTGCGCCAAACTCACCTCTTCTTCGTGACTCATGTTCCTGGTCCCAGCTGCTGTCTTGAAGGTGAAGAAGTTGTGCTTCTTACTGTAATCGGTAGAATGCACCAGTTGGTCCTTCATTCCATACCTTGACAGTTCACGGTAGACATGTGGCTGAAACCAATGGACCCATGTGCCTCCCATTTCGTAAGGATATCCGTCAATCTCGGACGACCAGGTTCGGCCACCAATTCTGTCTCGGCCCTCTAGCAACAGTGTTTTCAAGCCTGTTTGCTGGTTAGCAGAAAAAGACGAGTGAGACTTTTTCAGCCCAATCATAACTGACCGGCACTTGATGTGTCTCTGGCCGCTGTGAGCCCTGTATATCCCGCGCCGATAATAATCACATCAAGCGGGTCATTGGGATTCTGAATCATGCGTGACGGTTCAACCACTGCAATTGTTGGGATGCCGGCTTGGAGTCCCGTGCCAGGAGTCCAATGCCAGCCTTCTCGTGATCTGTGCATGGTTTTGTTTTGTTTATAGTGCTGTTACCGTTGAGAGAGTGATCTTGCTGAAAAATGAGGAATGTCTTCTGCATGTTTGTGCAGGTGGTCGAAGCGTGGAAATAAATAGATTTGGAAGGCAACTGTGCGAAATTCTGCAGAAGGTCTGCCCCATCGTTTTAGGCAACAGAGAACGGGATTCTATTACTCCTTTTGATATGAAACGGATTAAGACGTAGACTTCTGATAGACATATCATCGTCCTGGACCCTTCATTGGTTTGAGTCGAGTGGCAAAGGGTATGCACTTTCGTCCGGGCTTCCCCTTTTGGAAAATAAAGTTTGGCCCGGCGCAACCGACGGGAACGCTTACCTAGAATGGTAAGAGCACTCACTTAACATTCCCTTTTCGGACTGCCAAGTCTGGGGTCCGGGGTGGAGGGTCAACGGGTCCATTCCGCTGGTCTCTATTATTCCACTGCAAACCCTCGTCCATGTGTCTATTAAAGCAGTTGAAGTTCATGATTTTCGACGTAGACTTGGTGAATGACCTTTGCCTCACCAACTGCGCCTTGTCCTTCTGATCAACTACTAGCACTTAGGACCAACAAGATGGGATCCATTGAGACAGAGAAGGTCGGAAATCATGCGTACGGAACCCAAACCTTCGATCAGCTTGAACAAGGTATGTACAGAGTTCGCTTTTCTCACATGGCCTTTTCATTACTGCTTCCACGCAGCTTACCGGATATGTGTGACTGACACATTTCTCATACAATCGCAGTTGAGACTCAGCACCAAGGCACATTCCGAACGGTCGAACTCTCCACATTGGGTCTTCGTCAAGAGACCCAGCGGGACATTGGACCCCTCGATACCATCTGTGTTGGTTGGAACATCTGCAACAGCTGGGCCGGAGTGGCAGCGACTTTAGCTTTGACAATTGCTCAAGGCGGTTCCGTCACACTCATTTACGGTGTTGTTGTCTGTTTCATCATGGTTGGGTGCAGCGGATTGACTATGGGAGAGCTTGCATCAGTCTATCCGACCGCTGGGGGCCAGTAAGTCTTGCTGCCTTCGTCGAGATGGACGGGACTAGAACTTGTTGCAGGTACCATTGGACCTCTATTTTGGCTCCCCCAAAGGCCAGTCGTTTCTTGGTATGGTGCTCAGTGCTTGGCTAAACCCAGGAGTGTTGTTACTTTGCTAACAAAACGGATAGAGCTATGCGTGTGGTATCACCAATGCTTATGCCTGGATCGCTACCACAGCCGGCATCGCCATAATTGTCCCGCAGGTCATCCTGGCTATGGTCATCCACTATCAACCTAACTGCGTGGCTCAAACCTGGCATTACTTCCTCCTTTATCAAGCTGTCAATTTTCTGGTTTGCATGCACAATATCTTCTCGTTGAAGAGGACCATGTGGGTCAATGATATTTCATGTTAGTCACGGTCTCTGATGTCTACTGGCATTTAGCTGATTTGTGCGACAGTTGTGATCACCTTGACAGGTTTCGTCACGATAATCATTACCTGCCTGGCTCGAGCACCCCATAAACAGAGCAGCGAGTTCGTTTGGACCAACTTTGTGAACGAAAGCGGCTGGCCTGCTGGTATAAGCTTTCTGACGGGCCTTGTATCACCTAACTACATGTATGCAGGCATTGACGGCGCAATCCATCTTGCCGAAGAGTGTAAGCAGGCCGAGAAGGTTGTCCCTAGGGCCATCGTCAGCACCTTAACAATTGGATTCATCACGAGCTTCATGTTCGCGGTGTCAATGACATACTGCATTGCAGACTTCGACGCCGTACTCGGAACTCCTACTGGGTGAGGAGACGCATGAGATCGCCCGTGCACAGTACGATTGCTAATGCAGGATAGGTTTCCAATCTATGAGATCTGGTTACAAGCGACCAGATCTAGTACCGCAGCCACGATCTTCATGGCCGTTCTCCTCACAGCTGCCACAGTGGCACTTATCGCCGTTCAGCAAACGGCTTCACGCCTGACGTGGTCTCTTGCACGAGACAAGGCTTTGATCTGGTCCAGATTTATCGGTCATGTTCATCCATCCTTGCAAGTGCCAGTGTGGGCGCTCCTGGCCAACAATACCATTGTATTCATCATCGGCTTCATCTTCCTCGGATCTTCGACGGCCTTTAATGCCTTTATCGGCACGGGTCTGATCCTGCAACAAGCTACGTATGCCATTCCAGCTGCCCTGCTGATGTATAGAAGGCGGTCTTCGATGTATCTGCCTATCAACAGACCATTCAAGCTGTTCAGCCCGCTTGGCTGGGTCGTCAACCTCTCCACAGTCGCCTTCGCTATCGTGGTCTTGATCTTCTACGATTTCCCGGTTGTCATCCCGGTAGGCGGTTCAAACATGAGTAAGTCTGCCACAATTGCAAGTCGGCATTTGAAAACTAACTCGGTGTAGATTATACATCTGCTGTGATTGGGGTTATGGCACTGTTTGCGGCGCTCAACTGGGTACTCTTTGCGCGAAGGTCATACCATGGCCCAAGGCTTGACTAAAGGAGAAGAACCGTTAGTACAGGTAGCCTGAAAAACCAACGTGGAAATGACCGGCATCATAGTGTCCGAGGTCGCATATTGTAGTTGATGCTTGTCCTTTGAACTTTGCTTGTTCGACCGCTGAGTTGAGTTTTGGGGCATTTTATCACACCAGCAGAGGTGAACAAGAGATTCTACATGATATATCTCCTGAGTATAAAAAGGATTGCAAACATCGATGGGAGATTCTCCACTGGACGGACTCACTAGTACGTCGTGATGTATTCTCGCATTGTCGAAATTGCTTTATCGATAGGTTCCAGACTACTTAGAGGCCCACCACCACCCGTCATGAGTGGTGGTCTGAATACACCCTGGTCCCCCAATGACTGTGGTATCGGTTGTCCTGGGGCACATTCTCCTCTAAAGCATCCTCCAAGAACTCAGCCCCTGTCATGTTGATCATCAGCTTAAATGGTGCAACACGGTCCAACGGCTTATTATGTATCGATAGTCGACTTTCTTGTCAGCCTTCCCACACATCTGCACGTAGATACCGAAGGAGAATTATTTGACATTCAATAAGTCGTCAAGCTCAGTTCCAGGTCGTCTATCCATCCTGAAAAAGGATCCAAGTCGCCGAAGAACAGATTGCTCGGACCTGTAAAGGGAGAGTCCATGTGTTCGGACCGGAGGTCCTGCAGACCAGATGTTCGGTTGTCGTTGAGGGTATTCATAACGCCTCTGAAACCCTGCGTAACATCGATATATCTCGAATGGGATAATGATGATGATGGTTGAGTAGCGTGCGCGGAAAAGCTGTCTTGTTCTGAAAGTTGGTACTGTTTGCATAGCTCTGGGCCAAAGTCCTCGACAAACTCCTTGAGCCTTCCAATATCAGGCTCTGGTGTATCACCCAGACTGGGGCTCTTCAGGGTCAGACGCTTCATCTCGGCTAAAGCAGCTAGGGCTCCATCAGCCGACCCCCATCTCTTCTTCATCTCCGCCAGAGATGATTGTATGATCGACAACGATTCCTCGGCAGTATCGAGGAGAGAGCCGTAGCGTAGCGCTAGCATCTGAGCAAGACCAGCCGCAAAAGCGTAAAATGTGAATACTGGCCCGCAATGACAGAGCTCGCCCCTGTTTAAAATATCCTCGAAGATTCCGGCCACAAATGAAGAGGCGACAAACGACATACGTATGGACTGATTTCGCGATGCCGAATGCCGAGAAAGGATAACGAGAAACACAAAGTATGGGATCAAGAGCTGTCTTCCTTCAGAGTTGTAGGGTGCGAGCTTTTTCGGTGACCCATGGAAGAGCTGGAATTCTGGCGGTAAGTCCTTGATCCAGCGATAAAGGGCATTCTCTAAAGAGGTTTGTATCTTCCCCGTCATAGTCTTGCGTCGGATGTTTTCGGTCAAATCTGCCAGAAGACGAATAATCCCAGAGAAAGCCAAGAACAAGCGAGCCTTGCTATCTGGGCTTGAGAAGTCGTTGGTGGCCAGGGGAGCGACATCGCTGTCATCAAGGTTAATCGTCCTGGGTCGCCCGGTTCCTATGGATATAACATCATCCCGGCACTGGAAGTGATTAACAGATCTCCAGTCTGCCCTAATACGAGCAGGACTTACCACGATCAACCACCATAGCCTCCGACGAAGACACCTGTCCTTTCCGGTGACAGGTTCTCGATGCAGGCCGACCTGGTACGCTAATCCAGCCGCAATACGCACCCAAAATCCACTTGTGCTAGTCGAGATATGTTCTGGGCCCGTAGGATTGTACCATTGAAGCAGCGTCACAGCCATAATGGTGGCGAGCGCGTCCCTTTCATGGCCCAAGACGAATAGCAACCTAGCTTTGCGGTAAAACTCCTCAGCAGAAGCCGACAGAGTATCACTCGATGCCACCCTGCTCCCAGCCAGAAGCACGGCGTTGAGTAAGAGAGGGGACGTTCCATTGGCATGTAGATCCTCCACATCCGGAGGTTCCAAAACGGGCGTCCAAAGAGAACAATACTTGAAGTAGCTGTCGATGAGACTGGCGAGTATAGACCTCTGCGGCAACTCGAATGCGTTTTGTAGTTGGAGTAGCGCAGAGTCTGTCTGTGATAGTCGTGAAGCATCGCTTTGACCCTGCACCATCTCCTCCCGGAATCTGATATCACTGCTCCCAATATAGTCGCTTCTGCCGACATGGCTTGCTGTAGTGGCCACATATTCGGGCGATGCGACGGGCTCTATCTCTGTTGTCTCTGCCAAATTTTCTGCCCCTACCTCGATACTGACACTCTCCCACTGCCGTCCAGGCTGGTTGATCGGGATTTGAGTCTGATTCTCCACGGACTGAAGACTCTTCGCTGGTGTTGACAGTGATCTTCCATTTTCATTGCACACAGTCAAAGGCCCAGGGCTCTGTGGACGAGATTCACTTGTTGGCAAGTATCGGGGCCGCTTTCTTTGATGCGGTTTGCACGGTAGGCTGGCCAACCTGCAATTACTGCATGGCTGATTGCAAGTGCTGAAGTCACATTTGATCTGAACGGGGTTGCCGTCAGTTTATGCAGTCAATCACCCTCCGGAATTAGGTACATTACTACCTTTCTTCGATGGCATATGTCGCATGCTTTCCGGATCCTGGTCGATGTTGACATTGGTGTCACGTTCGTCTCAGATGATGCTGATGTTGTAAAGTAGACATTAAACGCCGGGGCGGAAATGATCCACACATCCATGACTTGGCCTGATTGCGGGGTTTCGGCATTACGAGGCGAGACGAAAAAACTTGCTTTTAAAAACCCGAATGTTTCCGAGAGGGAAGGGCAAGTTGGTATTACCGTTCATAATATATCCGGTCTGAGCACGTGGACATCAGTCGTTAACTGGAGCAAGAGATGACAGCCAAGGTCATAACGAGATATCTAATTCGACTAAAAGGAGAGCCTGCAAGAGATTCTATAGCCTTGGGCGAACCTCCGGCTCGAGGTTGTAGAAGTGCTGGAATGCTCTTAGGCATCCGGGATTTATCACCGTCGAACTGATCGTCCGTGGTATCTTCCCGGTTGAGATGGTCTCTTTGACCAAGGCCTCGACCTTCTTGCCGTTTGATGTCATTGGGATCTCTTCGACTTCGACCACAAAACGTGGAACATGCCTGGGACTAAGAGACTTGCGGATAGTGCTCTTCAGTAGTTGCTCTAGATCCTTGGAGAACGTATGCCCAGCGCGCATGACGATGAAAAGGAATACCGATTCGTCAAAGTCAATTTTTTGCCTCTTTCTACCGACACAGAGGGTGGTGGCAATCGTGTCTAAGAAAAGAGCCGCTTCTGTAACCGAGTAGATCTCTGCAGAGCCGAATCTGATGCCTTGGGGGTTAAGAACCCCATCACTGTCAGAGTTAGTTACCATGGACTTTCGAGGAGGGTTTGTCGTGTACCTTCTTCCGTGGATGACCCAGCCCTTTGTGACTGGGTTGACACTGGCCCAATCATGCTGCGCCCAGCAGGGGAATGAATAGCGACTGAAATATGATGCTCGATACTTTGCACCATCCGTATCGGCCCACATATAGACTGGCATTGAGGGAAATGGCTGCCGACAGACGAACTCCCCTGCTTCCCCAGTCTCCTTGATAGAACGTCCATCAACGGGATCTGCTATATCAACATCGTGTCCGAGAATGGGGATCTGGATCTCCCCAGGGAACAATGGACCGGCAGGATCAGTTCCACACCAGGAGGTGACCAAGTCAGTTCCCCCGGTCACGCTGGTGAGATGCACGCTTGGGGGAAAGACATTGTAGAACCAGGAGTACTGATCAGAGGCCAGATGAGATCCGCCAGTTTGCACCATTCGGAGACTTGATAGATCATATTCTGCCTTGGGCATACACCTTGTCGATTCCAATTCCTTGAGATACTTTGGTGAGACGCCCCAGTAGTTCACATTGAACTTCTCGACAATTTCGAGCATACGCTGAGGCTTTGGCCAAGTAGGAGATCCGTCATATAGGACGAGGGTGGTCCCCATAGCTAGGTGTCCGATCATAATGTTCCAGAGAACCCACGATGTACTCGAATATTGAAACACAACCTCTCCTGGTTTCAGAGAATTGTGAAGCTTTCCAATCTTTTTATGTTGTATGATGGCTGCATGGCTGTGCACGAGGCATTTGGGAGGACCAGAGGTTCCACTCGAGTAGAGAATGTAAAGAGGTGTTGTGAATGGGAGCCTGGCAAATTCTAAACGGTCCGTCTCTTTGGACCTGCCTAGGAAATCTGATAGTGGCTGGAATGGCCCTGCAGGCCCTATAGGTACGACAAATAATTCCAAATTTGGGCTGAGTAGCTCTATGATTGACGAAATCTTGGATGTATTGGAATGCTGTTGACCTTTGTAGGTGTAGTGGCTATTGGCGAACAATATAGAAGGCTGCACTTGTTGCAAACGGGAAGTACATCCCTGAAGAGTCAATATTATCCTAAGCCATTCAATGTTCACTAGGATCTTACCTCAAGCCCAAGATCAGGAGCAATGGAGGTAAAGATGGCTCCAATGCTCGCTGATCCAAGGAGCAAGGCAACTGACCAGACCGATGTAGATATCAGAGCAGCTACTCTATCGCCTCTTCGAATGCCACTTCTGAGAAGAGCGCTCCTGATCCTCCGCACATTTTCCCGCAACAAGGACCATGTCCAGACTTCGCCATCGAAGTGTTGACACTCCCTCAGGCCGATTAGAGCAGGGCTCTGGTCATCCACCAGCGACTGGCTCAACACGTTCTCCGCATAGTTGATTGATGTCCCTTCGAAGAAGGGAGGAACCTCTGAAATGGGTATGGCCGGATTGTACGCATGCTTTGCTCCCAGAGGCAGCGCGGGTATCAAGCCAACATAGTCCCAGAGATCAATCCAGAACTCATGGGGTGCTGTCACGCTCCATCGGTGTAGCTCGTGGGAGTCCCTCAACTGGAGATTGAATTTGTTGTTGATATGCTCTCTGTAGATGTTCATTGGTATCTGATTGGATGGGATTGTCGGCTTCCATATTGGCGTAGGTTGCGTTGTGCAGTATTGAACCTCGTGTTGAGAAGACGAGATATTGCTCGATCGAGATGCAGCCATTTTGATGGTGGTTGGTGTATCTTGAGAATATCAGCCCTCGCTCTTATCATATTTCAATTCAAAGCCAGCCTCAAATCTCATGTTCTCTCTGAAGTGTACCGAGTACCAATGTTTATGCTCCGGAAGGCCTCCCCGTAGGCTGTTTTGCATTCACCGCTTTACGCCGAGTGACATGCCGTTCAGGGTAAAAATACTGCTTGGGTAGCCCTTTAAGCTGTAATTTTGTATGGGTCCACATCTGCATGACCCGTCAAACGCCGATGGCTAGCATCAGGCACCTGACGGCTTTCGGCTGCTGATTTGAAGACAAAGAGAGTACTTAATAGAGGTAACAATCTCCAAATCCTGCTAGCAAATGAAACACTGAGGCGTCTGAAGACCTTCCAAGATCGCAATCATGTCTCTTCTCAGACCGTCTACCATCGACAATGGGTTTATCCTAGCTCCCCCTGCTATAGAGAATCCTTTCACGTCGGACAAATCGTATCAACGCATTCTTGAATGGTATCTCCCACCTTCTATCCTCGAGACTGTCACACCTCGTCTCACCAAATTTGCGGAAGAAGCAATCTCATCAGAGATCAATGAATGGATATCAAACGCAGAGTCGCAACAGCCATACGTCAAGGCCCATAACGTGTGGGGTGCCCGCTATCCATATGATAGACTGGTGACCAGTCATGGCTGGAAAGAATTAGGAAAATGGGGGTCGAAGAATGGGTAAGTCATCGCCAAAATACATCGATGGCAGGATCTGACGAGTAGCAGAGTGATAGCCCTTGGCTACGAGGACGAGTTCAAAGAGTACCGGAGACTAGTTCAGCATGCATTGTAAGTCTTTTCAGAGAGTCTACGTGTCGGGGCAACGACTAATGGCGTAGTAACTATACATTCTCTGCATCTTCGGCGGTATATTCATGCCCCGTTTCAATGACCAGCGGAGCGGCACGGCTCGTGGCTAAACAGTTGAGCTCCGTGCCCACTGATCATTCATTTCATGAAATCTATCGTCTCCTTATCTCTCGGGAAGGGAATTGGGTTTCGTCTCAGTGGATGACCGAGAGACCTGGTGGCAGCGATGTACAGAACTCTGAGACTGTCGCAGTCTTCTCTCCGCTTCCCACCAAATCAGGACGTTATGGTGGTATCGAAGAAGGAGACTATCTCGTGTCCGGATTCAAGTTCTTTTCGTCGGCCACCGACTGCAACATGGCCCTCATCCTGGCCAAAACAGAGTCTGGGCAGCTCAGCCTCTTTGTCGCGCCAACCAGAAAGACGGTGGTTGTTGACGGAAAACCTCAGCAGGTGACAAACGGTGTCCGTATTCACCGCCTCAAGAACAAGATGGGCACCAAGGAGCTTCCAACCGCTGAATTGCAGCTTGACAACGTGAGGGCTCATCTCATCGGTCCATTGGACCGCGGAATCGCTACAATCGCTCTTCTTTTGAATGTTACCAGAACTCACAATTTTATCACCGCCTTGTCTTGTTGGCGTCGGGGCATGGCGATTGCTAAGAGCTTCGCGAAGGTCCGAACCACTATCAACCAACCGCTGTGGACGTTTCCTATGCATCTCCGAATGCTGGCGAATATGGAGGTCAAGCACCGAGGGGCTCTCCAGCTCGCATTCTTCACCACCGCATTGCTGAGTTTCGCTGATAACGGGTTCCCCCCGGAGGATATCCAACGAAGGGGTTACGTACCTCTGCCGTCTCCTGGAGAACAAACAGAGATTGTCCTGAGAACTCTGACTGCAACGTCCAAGGCCGTGATTTGCAAGACCGGCACTCTTTCGCTACAGGAATGCCAGGAGGCCATGGGTGGTGTCGGGTACGTGGACGAGCCAGACGAGCCGGAATTCAACATCTCGCGCCTCATGCGGGACACAGCAGCGAACATGACGTGGGAGGGTACCACAAACGTGTTGAGCAGTGAGGTGGTTAGACATCTCTTGAACAAGAACGGACGACATCTTTCTGCTTTCGGCGCGTGGATGGAGTTTGCGATTTCGCGAGTGAAAGACGCTGAGCTGAGAGGGAGACTGGAAGTTGCTTGGGGTGAATATTTCAACACGCTCAATAAGAGGCGTGATGACCTGACCTCTGCGCTCGCCATGGGACGGCAGTTGATGTTCACTCTCGCCTGGCTGGTAGCAGGTGTGCTTCTTGCACTTGACGCGGCCAGGGACACGGACGCGGTTGCTTTGGAGATTGCACGACGCTGGATTCTGGAAGGTGAAGGAAACATAGGCGAGTTCCATCTCTCGAATGTCGTCAAGGCGTCGGGTCGTGTGCTGCCAACCAGCGACAGGGACAAGATCAACTGGGACTGTCGAATAGTTTGGGATGTTGACCTCCCCGACGACTCCGCAACGGGCTACAGAGTCGGAGACAGACGGACAAGTCGCGCCAAATTATAGTTATATAGTGAAGTATATGTCCTGAGATATCATTTGTAGGTTATACTCGGCCGAGAGTTATCGATCTGATCAACCGTGGTAGAGATAGTTCTCCCACTGCCAGATGCCACCCCTTTCCGTCAGACACTCGTCCCGCTAGCATTTCTAGATAGAGACTGTATATATCTAAGATGTCATTCATCCCTGCGTCAATTTCCGAATGCACCGGGGCTCGCGATAGTCTGAGCCAGGTCAACCCTCCACAGCCTTGTCGATGCAAGGATGATGGCAGAATTGCCAGCCAGAGCGACCTGAGCGACGCTGGTGCCTTGCATCTTCTGGCTCATCAGCGTGTCATGGTTAAACAGCCCAATGACAACCCCTTGATTGTTTCTCACCACGATGCCCTCGCCTTCCCCAGTCCATACACGGCCATAATCATCGACCTTCAGACCGTCTGTGTAAGTTCTCGCCAAGCCGAACATGCGTTTGTTTATTGGGAATCCCCGGCTATCAAGGTCATACTCGAAGATTGCCATTGAGCCAGGCATATTTCTGCCACATATGTTAGTCATCCAGTCGTCAGGAAACGGCTATATCCAGGGAATGCTTACTTGCTCCCAATCTCCAGTTCACCTGCAGGCAGAGAGTCATACTCCCCCACGTAGAGTTTGGTTCCATTGGCATTAATCTGGACACCATTGCTACCAACAATATCAGAACGGGGTATGACAGCAACCAGGGCGCCGGTAGACGGTGTGTATCGCCAGACAGCATCAGGTAGCTGGTAGTCCGAATCTGGTCGATCAACAAGCCCACCATAGAGGTTGTCGGTGAAGTATATTTGGGTCGTATCGAGGCCGTTCCCATCATGATTTGCGGGTACAACAGTAATATCATCAGGTCCATTAAACGGAAGACCAAACCATGAATTGGCAAGGATTTCGGACTCGTAGGTAACAGCATTGACTCGCGCAATGCCCGGTTGAACGGATACATTGCCGAAATAGACGAAATAGACAAAGCCATCAAAGTAGTATGCTCCATTGGGATTGACGAGGTTCGTCTTGACTTGGTGGATCGTATTGTCAGTCAGATTTAGCCGGTATATAGTGGTGGGCTTGTCATCGAGGATGCTGCTCGTGAACCACACTTGGTTGCCTCTCCAATCATACGTGGCTCCCTGAACTCTCTAGTCAGATATTGTATAGATTGTTAAGGGATTTCTGGGGAGCTTCAACTAGCCTCGAAAGCAAATGAATCATTCCTCTCTTCCAAAAGCACAGCCTTTGGGTCGGGCCCAAGCATGTCCGTGAACTCGGAACTGTAGGAGATGAAGGTTGCATTCTGAGCTTCCTTTAGAAGGTTGGCCAGACCGTTATTATTGGTTTTCGTGTCAACGAAGTATGTCGACGCGTTACTCGTATAGTTTGGGGTGATCAAGTGGGTAAAATTCATGGGGATGGAGACGGTTCCATTGAGAGTTAATGCTGTGGCGACACCCGCAGCTAAGCATTGAAGTAAGACTGTAAGATACATCTTGATAAGGATTCTCGAGCTTAGTAACTACACAAGCCTCAATGCTTGGTGATATCGATGGCAGGGCTTCTTCGGTAGCAATATATAGCCCTGCAACCCTGTCAATCCGCTGAATATATAGCCTAGGTCCTTCTCTCTTCTTCCCCGCCTTCATCGGTACAAAGGTCCTTGTCTAAGAGATATAATTTGGGTATAATTCTATCTCCGTGGAAAACCCCAAACGACCCGTCTTTCCCCACTGATTCTACTCAGTCGGTGAGCTCTTTGGCATAGAAAACATTCATTCTGCTCTATTCAACACCATCGCTGACCCCGCATCCCGCACTCCAGAAGTGTTGGACCGAAACTCCGAGGTGAAAGTATCCCTCGGGCGCTAGGATTCTTTGAATCCTTTGGAGATTGGGGGTTTATGTCGGGAAGATGGAAAGGAGACGGAATGCAATGCTGAGGATCTATAACGCGGCGCCGGTGCGAGGCTTCGGTCGTAGCATGCACTGCTGCGTCATGGAAGCCACCATTTTTCCGCTCTCATCCCAGATCCTTGACTCCGCATAGTTTCGCGCAACTCCCGCAGTTCGGGTCATGCGCTCTCGGAGATGCCAGCGGGTCATGTCGACATCGTTGACAAATATTCTCAGAGCGAAGTCCAGCGTTGACGCAGCACCAGCATCATGCATGCCTTTGTGGTCGTGGATCAGCGGCATAAAAGACGGTCCCGCGTCCATCATGAAAGCTAAAGCTGCAAGATGTTCGGCCCTGGAGGATAGAGGCTGGTTTGCTCTAAACCAGTCTCCAGACGTCTTGGATGTGATTGGGAGGTGGTCTTGAGTCGTCCGAAGCTTCTTTGCGGCTCCACCGAGATTCTGTCCCCAGATTCCCTCGGGACAAAACCGGTTTTCAAAGAATGAAAGCAAGACGGAGGTGGTATGTCGATAAGCTCGGGCATCTTCCTCCGTGATATGGCCTTTTGCCAAAAGGTCTTCTGCCAATTTCTCCACTAGCGGACATTGGCTCCAGTCGCTGTATCGACCTTCCGGCGGCGCTGAATATTCCATCATTGCTGGTTCATTGATGTGGAAATCAGCTTGCAGTGTCATGCAGAGCCGCTGTTCTCCACTGGGAAGACTCTGCCATACATCAACCCGTCGTGTCGCAAATGTTCTTGTGTCCCGCAAACGTTGAACTCGACATGTCAGGGTACGATCCGTTCTCGTTGGTCCGAGAAAGTGTCCGAGTACGGAATAGAGATTGTAGCCGGGTTTCACAGTGTGATATGCCGCGTGCACGCCGATAGACATGGTGCAGCCGCCATACGCAATGCCAAGTTGATTCGCTCCTCTTGCCGGCGGGAACAGTGAGCAAAACTCATCTGGAACAGTTTCTCTGACGGCAATCTGCTCTGAGAGAGTGCTCGCCATCGGCACACTCATCGTGAATTCTATTTGCCCGACTTCCCACTCGTATGCGATCGGATATCTATAAGGAAGGCAGCCGATGAAGTGGGAGGTTTGGGTGATAGCGAGGGTACAGCTCAAGGTGTTTTCAGCCGAGGTTCGGCAACGGCCGCGGACGGGTGGACGGTTAACCGAGATCGCAAGGAAGCGAGAAGATCTGCAAACTACGTCATCTTCCAGGGACAATCAATGAGATGGTGGAAGGGGTAGGGATCGGGCGCACGGAGGGAGGGGAGAGAGAGGATAAGAGGCCAGCTCTATATGACCAATGTCCCAGTCGGTGCGCAAAGCTTGAGTAGATTGTGAAGATTTTAAACATCCTCTCACGGATTGTAAAGTCTTGGTTGAACTCTAGTGTCACGACTCATAGCCGGCGACTAGCAAGCTTCGGGTGCCGATGTTCTCAACACTCTGCTGGGTCTATTTTTCTCTGAAATTACTGTTCATATGTCAACTATTCCTTACACTTTGTGGGCTCTGCTTTAGCATTCTGATACTCCTGCCATTTTCTTTATCTCCGCCCTACCCGCTGCGGTAGATGATGGCATGATCGTTTGTTACTAACAGACATAGCTCTCCGGTTCCTAAGCAAATTCAAAAGATACTGGGCGTGCGAGGAGGCGTCACTCAAACCTTGACCTTCTCCCCCTCTTCGCTCCCACTTGTCGTGCTATGTCTAACCTCGCTCTTGAACCCGCCTCTCTCCGGGGCACCCGCTGCAGCCATGGCCTCGGCAGCACTGAGACTGTCGCCGTCCTTGCCCTCGAGCGTCATTCCCGGTGCAACGGCAGGAACAGTGTTGTGCTCGATGTCCTCATACGGCCGCCAGAAGTCCTTTTTACCCTTGGCAGCACGCATGAGCCACGGTGGAAGAATTCCGCCTTCAATCTTGTATGTCCAAGGGTCCTTGAACTCCTTGTCGGCGGGCCTGATGCGGCCGCCGGAGAGCTTCTCAACAATCCACACAAAGGTGTTGAGCACGATGTAGCTGATGATTCCCGCGATGAGGCCATACGCAATGCTATACGTGAACGGCATGATAGCGATTGTCAGGAATGCAGGAATAGCATCGCCAATGTAGCGCCAGTTGATATCCTTCGCAGCTTTGGCCCTATAACACAGGATTGTGAGATCAGGTCGGAGGAGGAGGTTGGGCAGACTTACATGAGTGACCCAACAATAATCAGAACACAGCCCGTGGCGTAAGGAGGAATTGATGCAAAGATTGGTGCAAAGAAGATAGAGATGAAGAAGCAGACTCCTGTGGTGATGGCCGTGAGACCAGTGCCTCCGCCTTCCGAGATACCGGCACCGCTTTCGATACTGTTGCATTGTTAGCATTTGTGTCGTCGGAGGGCAAGGTTTGATGCCTCAGTGTTCTAGTACGCACTATGCAGTGACGGGCGGTGTTCCAAAGAGTGCACCAATGGAAATACCAAAAGCGTCAACAAGGTATGCCACCGCAGAGCCTTCGAAATCTTGAGTCTTCTCGTCGATGGCGCCACAGAACCGAGCCATGGAGTACAGTGTACCGGTACAGTCCAGAATATCAACGTAGAGGAAAGTGATGAAGGCCAGGCCGAACTGTCCTCCATATCCCGAGATATTCCATTCCTGGACCGTCAAGATCTTCTCAATAGGATGGAAAGTGACGACCTTCTTGAAGAAATCGAACATGCTGTCGCCAAGCTCCGTGTACGGGAAATATGTGACAGGAGTTCCTCGCGGCCAGGAGATGATGCTGACCAACAAAATGCCGAAGATGATTGCGCCCTTGACACGGAACATCATGAGCATGACGGTGAAGAAGCCTCCGCAAAAGATACCGATCCACATTGTGGGACTTCGCATCTTCTCAGCCGAAGGACACAACCCAGCCTCGTCCTGGAACTCAGGTCTGCAACCAGCGAGTTCAAGCGGAGTGGCTTGCGCGCCGACCACGGCCCCAATACCGGCGCTGTAGGTCAACCCGATGAGAGTCAAATATAACCCGATGCCGACGCCAGTGGCGAGTTTGATCGACGCCGGGATCGCTCGAGCAAGCCATTGGCGCAAACCGAGGATGGTCAGCCCGACAAAGACGAAGCCTTCGACAAAGACTGCTGTAACTGCAACCTGATATGGTACAAGACCCGATCCGTGGTAACCAACAACAGTATAAGCGAACTGGTGGTTGTCAGATCATCCTCCGGGAAGTTAAATTGGCACATCAAGTGGCACACAAGGGCCCATAGCCATGGGGCACGGTGAGGAACTTACATAGGCATTCAAGCCCATGCCCGGCGCCAGGGCGATTGGCATGTTTGCAAAAAGACCCATGCAGAAAGTGGTCAAGGCAGAGATGGCGGCGGTTGCAGTAACCAAATCTCGCTGGACACCAGCCACGCAGATCATATAATCAGGGTCACTATCGCACAGATCGGGACTATCTGGAGGGCAGACGCAGGTGCCACCGGACTGGGACACAATCGTTGCGTTGACGCTGATGATGTAGGCCATTGCGAAGAAGGTGGCCAACCCAGCTCGGATTTCGGTGAAGAAATAGGTTCCCTTTCGTTCCCTTCGATGGCCTGAGCCCTCAAGCCGAAAGCGTTTGCCCACGAAGGAGCGCGCCACGGCCAAATTGGCATTGTGAATCAACTCGTTGATGCCCATGTTTTCGATCCGCTTGAGGCAGTCGACACAAATGAACAGTAGGACAGACGAAAGATGGATGAAGTCAAAGCAAACATTGAGCCACCCGGGGTTCAAGGAGGTTGATATATCGAGATGATGTCAAACATATCAAATGGCCACGCCCAGATTCAAGATCTCCCTTTAGCCAAAATGCTGATAAGAGTGTTCGCACATTGGTGATTGCAGTCGTACCCGAGAGACCATTCTCAGTGGCTCGGAGCCGCCCTAGGGACCATGTGCCAAGACCATGAGCGGGTTCCCGCTTGACCAGATGGCGTTCAGCTGGACTTGGCGAGGCTTTTTGACGCTCGGGTCTTGATAAGTGCATGCATGATTGTTGGTTGACTCGCCTACGAGCAATTCGGCGAGCGGCGATGCACTGGGAGACCTGAGGATCTCGCCCTTAAATTGATCTTTCTTTTGCTGAAGGAGTCGATCTGATATGGACAAGGTTTGTACGGAAGCGAATGCCAAGGCTCTCCGGATGCCGGCGACGGCCTGGGAGTAGCAAGCAGAAGGATCGTGGAAGCATGGACTTACTCAATACCTTGACCTCGACTAGGGTTCCGCGCTATCCTGACCGGGTGGTTTCTTCGCTAATGAAATATGTCATGTTTTCAATTAGGTAGGCTGGGATCCGCTCTAATTAGGGCTGCAACCCTACAGGCTTTGCAAACTTCATTGCGGGGTAAAGCCTGGCAGAAGTAACTCCAGGGTCCCCATCCACATTGACACAAGACATGGATAAGGCATGTGGGTATATAGGTATGTAGTGCTATATCTGCATCACTGGTAGATAGGTACACAGTCGGAAAGGAGCTTCCCCGATCGTAGCTGAGGGTTGTTTTCTCAAACAAGGCATTGTAGATTAGTCACGTGCTATGATTCTCTCATTCCTGTGAATCACG
>WJFF01000215.1:43358-55069 GCA_011800825.1 Fonsecaea pugnacius | reverse complement strand
CCACCCCCCTCTATCCGCCGCCACCGCCCGATGTGTATAACACACAGCCCGCCGGTCGAAATCCCCGGCACCAGATTGACGCCGTACACATGGTTCCTCTCGCTGCTGGGCATCGCGCCCAAGCCGTCCGCGTCGTACACGCCGGCGCCCTTCCGCGTGACCAACAACCCGTACCGCGCGCGCAAGAAGTGGCCGCCGGACTTCCGCAACCTCGACCCCAAGCAACAGTTCCACTTCGAGAAGACGTACAGGAGGAGGGCCGCGTTGAAGTGGGCGCGGCCCAGGTGGAACAAGGCCATCAAGTTGCTGCAGCAGACGTTGATCACGGCCACAATCATATATTTTGTCTTCATCTGCGAGCCGAGTCACGGCATGGGCACGCCATTTGACGGGGTAAGAGAGAGTTTCCTGCCATGCCCTTTCTCTTGAGGAGATTACTTTTGGATATCCGTACTAACTCACTTCGAAACAGTTTCGGATATGGTTCTTCGATAAGCTGGGAAATTTGGGTCAGTTGCCTGAATCTACGAGAGAAGAGGCGGACAAGTTGAGCGAAGAGGCGAAGAAAAGGATGAAGCATTCTGCTGAGGCCTCTCCTCAGGCCGCCACATCTTGAATAGACGTAGGCTTGAGCTATCTATGCTTTGATGTATCTACCTTCCAAACCTTCATGTAGCACCAGAACCCACCAATTCCTACCCGACGTCTCCCATTCGCCTGCGAGGAATCATGGCAGCGAATTGAATTGAGACCGATCATCTTTCCCCTTTCCACCACACAAACCATCCCAGCTTCCACACCAATCGAGAAGACGTCTCAACTTTACGCCTTTCCCAGGCCAACAAGCACCAGCAAAGCCACATTCATCACTACCAGCACAAGCCAGATGATCGTAGCAAGGATCGTGACAATCCAACCATTCCGCATATTCACCACTTCCCCGTTGTTGTCCGTCCTCACAGTCATGATTTGGCTTCGACAGGTAAACCAGACGAGGGGGGCAGTGACAAACGGCAAGATGACGCTGAGGCACACTTGGCTGGCAGTCAAGGCCGAGTTCAAGCCCTCTTTGCCCACTGCTGCTGCAATGATGATACTGGGGACGATGCTGATAGATCTGGTGATCAGCCTGCGTAGCCAGGGTTTCAGAGTCCAGTGCAGCATGCCCTCAGACACCATCTGGCCCGCCATGGTACAGACGATGCCGGCAGATGTCCCCGACAGTAAAAGGGCCAGCGCAAAAATAGTACCTGCTGCCTTGGAGAGATTCTTACTGAGCAGGTCGTGGATACCAAAAAGATCTGCCTCTGTCGCCTCTGTTTCCGGATAAAGCGACGCTCCTGAGACGATGAGAATGGCCGAGTTGACGAACAAGGCAAAAGTGAAGAGGGAAGAAGCAAGCTCCACGATCGAATACTTGAGACAGGCTCGGATAGCATAGAGGGAGGGCACGTATTTCTCCTCTTCACTGTCTGATTCCTCGCCCGCGGCGATGTGCCCGTTCTGCACGTCGAATTGCTTTAGGCGCGGCTGCACAACACCGGAGCCCAAAAAGATAGAGTGAGGCATGACTGTTGCTCCAATGATACCGCAGGACAAATAGACACCGTTTCCTTCAACGATTGCCGAAGACGGAAGATATCCTTTGAATACTTCTCCGGCACTCGTGTCTTTGATGAATGAGAGTTGTATGCAAAAGCACACCATAACACCAAGGACGAGGCTCATGACGAAATACTCGAACAGACGCAGGTGCATCATAGAGCCGTTTGGACGGTAGAAAAGGAGAAGGATCAGAACGTCCACCAACGTTATCGCACATCCTGCAACTAGAGGGATGTGCAAGAGAAGATTTAGGGCTATGGCTGAACCAATGACCTGGATGATTCAAGGTTAGACAGATACCAACAGAATGAGCCGCTTCAGCAAAGAGCCTGACTTACCTCTGCAATATCTGTGGCTATAATGGCAGATTCCGCAAACAAATAAAGAACAAGAGTCAACCACTTGGGCAGATGTTTCCGGCAATTTTCAGCCAAGTTGAGCCCAGTGACGCTCCCTAGCTTGATGCAAAGAGATTGCAAGAAGATGGCAAACAGATTGGACATGAGTATGATGAATAAATGAGCATATCTCGTCGCCGCGCCCGCCTCGACATCCGTAGCATAGTTCCCTGGATCGATGTAGGCAACGGCAATGAGAAAACCCGGACCCACGAATTTTGCATACTTTTGCGCTGTGTTTATAGCCTTGTTCACAAAGGCGCTTGGGGAGCCGAAGACCTGAAATCCTCGTGGGTGGGTTTGTTGAAGGGCCGCTCGCTGCTGCTCCAGCGGATCAACCTTGACAGCGGTGGGTGACTTGAGGACACGGGAGGGTGATTCTGGACAGTCGAGAGGCATGACGCGGATGTCTTCTTGAGCGTCATTATCCGGACTTGAATCTGTGCGTCTCTCTTCTCTGAGATTCACAATCCCATTGAGGTCTGCCCTGGTCGTAAGGTCTGAACTCAGGGCCTGCGGATTCTGGTTCCAGTCCGGATGGGCTTCGGTGTCGTCTGTGCGTGAGGGGCAATTCATGATGATGACGCTGTCGAGGAAAGGTCTTTTTGGGCAGAAAGGAAAACAAAGAAGATGAAGTGAGGACAGTATGAAAAGTATTAAATCATTGGCAACCACCTATGTGGCCAATGTGACTATTGCCCCTTACACGGTTTCTTCCGAACAAGATCCCTTTGCGGTGAGGGGAGAGGAGCTCGATCTATGGAGGAGTGACGGAGATGGCAAGCAGCCGGGCGGTGGCACAGCCTGGCGTAAGCAGCTTTTCTTGGAACGGGCTTGGTCAGGGTTCAGAGCTGACCAGGAATTGGTCTTCTGGCAGGAATCGCAAAGGTCTCGAAGTGTTTTTATCTCTGGTGAGACTCAGGTAAGATCGCTGCTCGCGAGGGTGTGACGAGTGTTCTCAATCTAGGTACACATTTGAAGCAGTCGGGTGCGGGAGAGGAATTTCCCGGGAGACACGAGACGTGGAACTTGCTGGATTATGCGACGAAAAGAGTTCAAGAGCTGAGACTCGCTGGGAGAGATGTTAGGACATGGTTCATTTCTTGTTGTCCGTCATGTCATTGATGAAGACTGAGTGATAGTGATGAGGGAGGTGGGATTGAGATTTTGTCGTCACGCATTTACTCAACAGCCATACCAGTTCAATCCCGTGAGCTCCAAGTACCGAGTACTCGTGCAAGGACTTGTCTTAGGCGGCTAGTGCCTAACGATAGGCGCCGCACCGGGCATCCCCCAGACTTTCCAAGTCCAGTGGCTTGCTTCTGGGCTCTAAAGGCCCGCTAGACCCCTTGGCTCCTTCCATTTGACCCCATTTGGGAATGGCCGCCTTGTTCCTTTGGGGGGCTGGCTCCGTTTGCCCAGTACCAACGGCCAGCGCCCACGAGCCCGTGCCCAGGTGTCAGGCAAGTGCCTATTCCCGAGTTTCATCATTCCCAAACGCCTTTCAAAAAGTGGTGTGGAGATGGGCTGACGACTGCCAATGTGGCACCTCGATTGGCCAACCCTTCCACTCTCATCCCGCGACAGATCGAGTCTCGACATCCGAATGCGTGGAATTAATCTGTCAACACACTCTTCGTCTCAATGGTATCTGGCCTCGTCAACAGCAGACAGTAAACCGATCTCTCCACGGCATTTCTCATCTGAAAACTTTCGACACTGCCCCGCTACCAGTCTGTGCTTCGATAAAGACCGCACCCACTGCCTGCGAGAGCTGCACACCGCAGTCGAGTCCACCATTTGCGCACCCGAGCATTCGTTCTTCTACCTTCTAGCAATGCAGCATCCGTAAATATTTGTCCTTCTAGGCTGGGGGGAAGTCGGGGAATGGTCAACAGTGAACCTTTGGCGGTTGTTTCCACCTGTTGCTACTCGAGGACTACAATATGAACGCCAACAAACCGTCCTATGCCCCTCTGCAGCGTCGCAGGCGGAGATCTGACCAGATTTCACCATCATCTCCCTCCTATCCAAGACGACTTCTTGACCGTCCAAATAGATACAGCGATGCACTCAGTCCCACCGACACGCCGTCCGCGACAGATGAGTCGGACAGCCCTTCGCTCAGCCTAAACCTCACACTCACATCTCCCCTCTACGACCGCTCTGCGTCCGTGCCATCCGTCCCTCCTTTCCTCAAATCCCCTGCGGTTGAACCGAAACATCAACAGAGATCCTCGGAGGAAACTGGGCGCCACAAATTTGGACCGCCAGACGAAGCTGCCCGTCCTGCGACAAGTGACGCGATCGATCGGAACAACGCTGTTCCCATCTCGCATGCAAAATCCCCAGTGATAGGATCAGACTACGCGTCTAAGCCGTCTGCTGTGCCTCCCTCTGTCCGTCTTGACACTGGAGAGAGAAAGGTGCTCGAGCCGCCCGTTAAGCTCGGAGACAATGCGCCGTCTCCAAGCCTTCGAAACTACAGCTTTTCCACCCAAATCTCAGACAAATCTGCGCATGATGAATCAGTTCCAGCGAAAGGACATACGGGAAAAAAGAGCAGGCTGAATCTGCTGAACCCGATGAGTTTATTGGCCCGTCGCAGGTCTTCTCAGAATCAGAGACTCGAGGATGTCAATCTCACGCTGTCGGTACCAGCCTTGCCCGATAATTTTGACCCAAGTATCCGAGGAAAGGTCGTCCATGACTTTTCGGTTCCACGATCGCGAAGGCTATATTCTCACAACGATATTAGCAGTGTAGAATCTCCAGCGTTGCGTTCTGGGTACGGACCAGACCCCAGCCGAAGCAATGATTCACCCAATTCCCGATTGGTGCCGAATGGACCACCAAGTATGCCACACAGTCCGATGTTCAAGGAACATTTTCAGGATGACCGACCGTCGTTGCAACCCGAACGGACGGGTTATCTGCACAATATTCATACGCTCGCCATGCCCAACGACCATCTAGATGAGAGTAGCGTGCCAGCTTTCGCCAGACGGCTCCCATCTGCTGTTCCACAAGCAGGGCTAGATCCCAGACCCGGGTTACACGAGGAAGGAAGCAAGCCAGCACCGCCACGACCACCACCGGGAAAGGAGAATCTACCGTTACCGCCGAGCGGAGAGCCCTCCCCTCCACCTCCGACGCCTCCTCCGAAGAGTACACCGTCCCCAAAGTTTGATATTCCGCCACCAGCGGCAATTCCAAAGCACATGACCAGTACTTCCTCACGGTTTAGCTTTCAGATCGGAGGAGGAGGTTCATCAGCGCAAGAAAAGTTGCTCGAAGAGAAACATAAACAACACGAAGCAATTAAAAAGACCACTGTCCCGGATGGAGACGAAGAGGACGAGTATGCTGACTATGACTTCGATGCGGACGACGGTTTAGAGGAAATGATCCCTGGAGTCAACGCAGACTTTGAGGAAGATGATGGTTTCGGTAACGATATTCCGGTAGGGAATGCGCTTGTGGCTCGTTACGGCCCGTCGGAAACCGAAGAATTGATCGCGTCTGATGTCAAGACGACGACTTTACAGCGACAATCGCTACAAGGATTCCACTTTACTCCTCAATCTATGACATTTAGTCCCACGAGCACCAATAATGCGTCACAGCCCACACCCCGCGACCATGAAGGCTTTGCTATTGGGATTGCCGGCTCGAGAGAGTCTTTCCAAGACGGAAGTCTAGAATTTCCGCAAAAAGACAGTATTGTTGACGGAGAAAAGGTGCCGATGCTCGGAGGGCTGGGCATTACGACGGCTGAAATACACGGCAGACGCTCGCAGCAGACCTCTCGTCCTCACGGAGGGGTTTTTGATGATGAAGACCTTTATTTCGACGATGGCGAGTTTGGTCACATCGAATTGGATCCTTCGGGAACAACTTTTGACGAACAACTATTTGATGACGATACAGGTAAAATCCGTGATATCCCAGCTGAAAATGCCCGAAAATTCGAGGCAGCCAAACAAGCAGCAGGCCTGGACGAGGAAGTGAAGGCTGTCAACCATTGGGAGGATGCTGTCGGAAAACTTTCATTGAACCGCAATGATCATCAGAACAGTGTCAACGCAAACTCTGGAGAAGGTGTTCCGAACAGCCAGGAGAACTTCGTTCGTGGTGGATCCATCACTGGACTCACCGAAACGAATCTCGCTGCGTATCACGACGCTTTGGCGTTCGCAGCCAACCAAGCTGCTGCTAATGGCAGATTTGATCGAAAGGTCAGCTTCAGTCAGAACTCGGATGATACGTCACAGTCGCCATTTGAAAGCAGTCAACACGGTGTCGTCTCCGAAGATAGCCGTATCAGCTACAATTTTAGCTCCGCCATTGCTGAGGACGATGGATTTCCTTTCGACGATGATATGGATGACGATCCCATGATTGCAGAGGCCAACGCCGAGGTCCTGGAGAACGACGACGAAGGGTATTATGGTCAAGAGTTTGGGTTTTATGCTCGATCTTACGGCAAAGGCAATACAGACCTTGTTAATGGCGGCTACTTTGCGGACCGGGGATCCAACGGGGTAAAGCGAAGCCACAGCGGGAAGGCCAATTTCCAGGAACCAAGCTTGACGCCCATCACCGAACGCAGTGAGTGGAGTACTCGCAACTCGGTGGTGTCATTAGCGATACCAGGCGGGATGCCTGCTTCAGCCCATTCGATGCCCAGTCCAGGAATTGCCGAGTTACTTCAACAACTTGACTCCCCCGGATATGATGATGATATGAGCTTTAGTGGACTGATGAAGCTCAGAGGCAGAACTTTTGGAGGGAGCTCGCCTAGCATCAGCAGCTCAGCAGCAGGGAACCCGGCTGGTTCCCCACTTGCGCACGTTTCCAACCATCAGTTCCCTCATTCGGATCTTAATGCGAGCCGGATGGCATCCTCAATTCATGGGCGGACGTCGCCAGCTGGAATACCCGAGTCGGAGGAAGAGGATGAAGATTCTAAAAACCTCACCCTGACACAGAACACGCCGCGGAAGAAGATGAGTGAGCCCGTGGCAGTAACATCACAGGAGGAACTACCATCGTCTCCGGGATCTGCTGGGTTTGAAAGACGGAAAGGCCACCACAGCCGGACCAGCAGTGGTGCGGAAAGCGTCAGCTATGCGCGTGATTTAGATGGAGGGTGGGTTTTGGAGAGGAGAAGGACCGATGAAGGGAGCGGAACTGAAGTTATTGACCGGGAGTATCTAGCTGGAGCTCGGATCTAAGAGCAGGATAATATGCGGAAGTATACCTGCGAAAGAGGAGGGTCGCCTGATTGGATATAGAATCTGGCCTTGCAAAAGTACATTGGAGATGACGACATGATACCCCATAGAAACTTTGAAAATATATATACACTTTGTATACAAGTACTCGGCAGTCATTCGTTCGACACGCAGGTCGACGTGCCATATCATATACTGTGCCTTGTACAAGTATGTCTAATATGTGAAGGATGATGTATTGTCAGCACTTGGAAAGAGGAGAGGGATTGGTTCGGCGTTCCTGCCAAGTTTAGACGCACCAATCAAATCATGTTTATGATTCATGCATGTCTGGGCATCGGCTATGTTTCCCCATGTACGCGCAACTTTTTTACAGGGCAGCACCTCTTCCTAAACTGGTTTGCGGGATTTGCGTAATAACAGCCTTGACCTTTTGATCTAGGACTTCCTTACACTTCCGCTTCTTGCACCTCAATCTCGACTTTTCGTTGTCTATCCCTAGTCTCAACCGCCTTCCACTCTCTCGTCAGTGGTGTGGTTCAGGTGCGGTTCGCTCATTTGAACCTGTTCTCCTTCTCCTATGGATCATTCTCTGTATCATTAGCTCACCATCAACTCCCACATCATGTATCGCTATGCTGCGGGCAAGCTCCCCTTGCGAGCTGCGCAAGCTTCAAGGGCTTTCTGCACTTCATCTAATTCCAGTGTGGTCTCCGGAGGTCGTCGCAATGCCCTCGTCGCGGGAAGGAAACCACTAGCTGTCATGGCTCACAGCTCAATGCAGCGCAGGAGCTATGCCATTGCAGCTGAAGAAAGCAACAAGGGCGTGGTATGTATCTCCTTAGGTGCTGCTGTGCGGAGAGAGGCTTGTCTAAACGTTCCAGCAGGATCCTAACGATTCCTTCCTGCAAGGTAACACCGCGAATTACATCGACGAGATGTACATGGCATGGAAACAAGACCCGTCGTCTGTCCATGTCTCGTGGCAAGCCTACTTTCACAACATGGAAGAAGGAACGATGCCAGTGTCCAAAGCATTCCAGCCCCCTCCGGGCCTCATTTCCCAAGCTGAAGGGGCAGCCAGCCTCGCTCCCAGCGCAGTGGCCGGCACTGCAGGCGAAGACGTCACAAATCACTTGAAAGTTCAGTTGCTTGTCAGAGCATATCAATCAACCGGACATCACAAAGCCAAGACCGATCCTCTTGGTATCCGTGGCGAGGCGGAAGCATTTGGGTACCGCAGACCAAAAGAGCTGGAGCTGGAACACTATGGCTTTACGGAGGCCGACCTCGACCAAGAATTTGTCCTTGGACCAGGTATTCTCCCCAGATTTGCCACGGAGTCGCGAAAGAAGATGAAGCTGCGTGATATTATCGCTGCCTGCGAGAAGATCTATTGCGGGTCATATGGTGTCGAGTACATCCACATTCCGGATCGAGAACAATGTGACTGGATCAGAAACCGAATCGAAGTGCCAACCCCGTACAAGTACTCAGTGGATGACAAGCGCCGCATCCTCGACAGACTGATTTGGAGCTCCAGCTTTGAGGCTTTCTTGGCCACAAAGTACCCCAACGACAAGCGCTTTGGATTGGAAGGTTGCGAGACACTCGTTCCGGGTATGAAAGCCATGATTGACAGGAGCGTGGACTATGGCATCAAGGACATTGTCATTGGTATGCCGCACAGAGGAAGGCTAAATGTTCTGAGCAACGTCGTCCGTAAACCCAACGAGTCCATCTTTAGTGAATTTTCGGGCACCACGGAGGCAAGTGACGAAGGCTCTGGCGATGTCAAATACCATCTTGGCATGAACTTTGAACGACCGACACCGTCTGGCAAGCGCGTCCAACTGTCTCTGGTCGCCAATCCTTCTCATCTAGAAGCCGAGGATCCCGTTGTGCTGGGAAAGACCAGGGCCATCCAACACTACAACGATGACGAGAAGAAACATCAAACAGCGATGGGTGTCTTGCTTCACGGTGACGCTGCCTTTGCGGCTCAAGGGGTCGTCTACGAAACGCTGGGTTTCCATGCTCTTCCTGCGTACTCAACTGGTGGTACCATCCACATCATCGTTAACAACCAGATTGGGTTCACCACCGATCCCCGATTCGCCCGATCGACTCCTTACTGCTCGGATATTGCCAAGGCAATTGACGCTCCAGTTTTCCACGTCAACGGGGACGATGTGGAAGCCGTCAACTTCGTCTGCCAACTGGCTGCTGACTGGAGAGCTGATTTCAAGAAAGACTGTGTCATCGACATTGTGTGCTACCGGAAGCAGGGTCACAACGAGACGGATCAACCGGCCTTCACTCAACCGCTCATGTACAAGCGAATAGAGTCCATCAAACCTCAAATCGACAAATATGTTGACAAGCTGATCCAGGAGGGCACCTTCACCAAAGAAGACATCGACGAGCACAAGAAGTGGGTTTGGGGAATGCTCAATGACAGCTTCGATCGAAGCAAAGACTATCAACCTACAGGCAAGGAATGGCTGACCTCCGCCTGGAACGGCTTCAAATCACCCAAGGAGCTCGCCACCGAAGTCCTTCCCCATCCTCCCACTGGAGTTCCTTCTGATATGTTGAAAGAGATAGGGGCAAAGATTGCTGATGCCCCGGAGGGTTTCACCGTCCACCGTAACCTCAAACGTATTCTCGCTGGCCGCAAGAAGGCTGTCGAGGAGGGTAAGGGCATTGATTGGTCAACGGCTGAGGCTCTCGCCTTCGGCACCCTTTGTCTTGAAGGTCACCATGTTCGTGTGTCCGGTCAGGATGTTGAGCGAGGTACCTTCTCCCAGCGTCATGCTGTTTTGCACGACCAGGAGACTGAAGCGACATGGACACCTCTCAATAATCTTGCCAAAGAGCAAGGGGCTTTTACCATCTCCAACTCGTCCTTGAGTGAATACGGAGTCTTGGGTTTTGAATATGGCTACTCCCTCTCGTCGCCTAACGCGCTTGTCATGTGGGAAGCGCAATTTGGAGACTTTGCCAACAACGCTCAATGTATTATTGATCAGTTCATCGCATCGGGAGAGGTCAAGTGGCTGCAAAGGTCCGGTCTCGTCTGCTCTCTCCCTCATGGTTATGATGGACAGGGACCCGAGGTAAGTTTGCTGCACAATCCTCACTGGACGGATGAAGACTAACTTTCTGGTCCTACAGCATAGCAGTGGCCGTATGGAACGGTATCTGCAACTCTGCAACGAGGAGCCTCGAGTATTCCCATCGCCAGACAAACTTGATCGACAGCACCAAGACTGCAACATGCAGGTGGCATACATGACGACGCCGTCCAACTACTTCCACATTCTCCGACGACAGATGAACAGGCAGTTCAGAAAACGTGAGTACAAACAGTTATCCCTGGGAAAACGTGGTACTTGACTGACACCCTCTCTTCTGCTAGCATTGATTGTCTTCTTCTCGAAATCCCTTCTTCGCCATCCTCTTGCCCGATCCGACTTGGAGGACTTTACGGGTGATTCCTACTTCCAATGGATCATCCCGGATCCAGAGCACGGCAAGGGAATCGTTGAGGCCGACGAGATTGACCGTGTCATCTTATGCACGGGTCAAGTGTATGCAGCTTTGCATAAGCACCGCGCGGACAAGGGGATCAAGAACGTTGCAATCACCCGCATCGAGCAGCTCAACCCCTTCCCATGGGCCCTGTTGAAAGAGAACCTCGACACTTATAAGAACGCCAAGACGATCGTTTGGTGTCAGGAGGAGCCTCTCAACGCTGGAGCATGGAGTTTTGTTCAACCACGGATTGAAACGCTACTGAATGAGACGGAGCACCACAACAGACGGCACGTCATGTACGCAGGCCGAGATCCTAGTGCCTCGGTCGCGACGGGTCTAAAAGCCACCCACATTAAGGAAGAGCAAACGTTGCTTGAGGACGCCTTCACGGTCAAGCAGGATAAGCTAAAGGGTGAATGACTAGCCGACGGCGTGACGGGGGCGAAAGTGGTAGAAGGGCGATGATAATGATGAGATGCGAAAATCTGTCACGGAGGAGGAGGTTGTGACAGCATTGCTGTAAATGTGGTGGAGGTTATGAAGACTGGCATCAAGGGTTGTCGGCATTGTGTCTATGGTGTGGTCCTTGCAGGACAGCATCCGGCAGCAATACCTAGCACCCGCCTGAAATCCTGACACCACAGCCTTGCAAATATCAGTACAAAGTTACTGAGAAGGTATATGTAGGTGCTTTCTATGGCAGTAGCACTATTTTGCTTATGGTCGTTCGGCTACTATGTTGAAAATCAAAAATATCGTCAGATTGAATCATGATCAAATAAAATGCAATTACTTCCCTTTTCGGTTCACTCGACTATCTATGTACTCGGTAAGTCTGTCTGGCTGAAAGCATTCGACGCGAGGGCCGAAATCCCCTCCCGCGAGGCTTAGCTTGGCAAGGCTCTGCAGAACATGGCGAGGCTGGGAATCA
>WJFF01000215.1:30095-42002 GCA_011800825.1 Fonsecaea pugnacius | reverse complement strand
CAGCAGCTCGTTGTTACCCCAAACAGCATCAACCGTCGTCGGTAAGGGATCACCAGGTATCTTCCTCTCAACGAACCCACCAAGTACCTGCTTGACCTTCTCCTTTCCCCTTGCCGGTCAAGCCCTCGATACTCCGACAGCGGTAGTGCTTCGAGCCATGGACAAGCGACAGCGTGCCGCGGTTCGTTCCTCGATGAAGTACGGTCAGTTGTCTCCATATTATATAGTACCATATACAAACACATACCTGACATCGTCAGCAGGATCGGTGGGGTCGAGACCAGGAGTCCACGAGCATAGAACAGACAACGAACCTCGCGTCTACTCCGAACTGCCATCCTTCCCCCGTTTCGACGAACCGATTCCGCCAGAAGCGTCTCTCGAAGAGCTCTGCAGCAAGTATCCGAACCACATTCGCGGGTCTTACCTCGACGCCTTCATCCAGTGGCATTGGTCGGCCACTGACATATACTCTTGCTTGACCGACAAGGCCATCGAGGAGTTCAAGTCGTTTGGCATCACGAAATCCAAGACCTGGGCGAACCGAGCCAACTTCTTGACGAAGAGACTCGACGCCCGCCTGTCGAGTTTTTCTGCAGAAGAAGTCACCGCCTTGTGCACCGCCCCCAAGATCCGACCATGCATGATGGACGGCACTGAGAAATACGGCGCGTCGAAACTTCAGGGCAAGTTTCCCAATCCCACTGCTCCAGCGATTCGGAGATACCCTCAACGTCAAGCCAGAGACGACAGATCCCCTCGACAACTGGCATTGACAAGAACCTTTGAGCACAACGGGCGGGAGTACCAGCTTTGGGACTCGGCCGAGGACCTCCAGCGGTATAAAGAGAGCATGGTGACTTACTGGAGCCAATGCCGAGCGCGTGCTGGTCAGATCATCGATGCCGACACCGTGTATAGTGCTTGCCACGGTATTGAACGCAAGCGACTTATCTTGCGAATGGCAAACTGGCCATGCAACTCCGCGTCCGAGTCCTTCTTCAGTTTCCGGAATATTCGCAATTGCCCGGCCTTCGAAAGTGCAATCTTTGACCTGGTTGCGGCGCCCGTCATAAGTATGCTGGATTCCCCGAATGTCCAGGTCTCATCTCAGCCGCTGCAAACGGCTCGAGAATCGGCAGTGTCTTATGTTCTGATGGTCCAGGTCGCCAGATTGGCCAGATTGAATGACTTGGCGACGGCGATGCCGGCCGGAGCATTGACGGCTGGGCTGGTGGATCAAGTACTGTCATGGACCGCAGACCTTGACAGCGAGGCCTCCAAAGCGGTGCAACCGGGCTTTGGTTCTGGAAATCCGCAGCCGGAGGACGTCCCTGTCCCCGATCAGAGCGACCTGGAGCCAGAGAGAATGCCACATGCCAGCGACTCAGGTGCACCGTTTGCACACAGCTCGAAGCGAGATAGACCAAGCTCTTCGACAGAGGCGAAACCTGCCAAGCGAGTGAGATTTGCGGAGTCAACCACCGAATTTGAATATATTGATTTGGCCACGGATGCAGACTTGAACCTTGACGAAAACCTGGCTTCAGCCATCAATGGAGAAGACGTCGCTTTCTCACCCGATCTGCCGATGCAAGATATGCTCGAAGGGTTCGATTTGGATCCTCTACCATGGGATCCTGTCCCAGGTGGGTTGGATACCGGGTTGAATCCTACGCTAGATCCCGGGTTGGATGTGACGGCCGCCGACTACCCAGTTGAGGTGGAAGAAACTGAATCCGAGTGGGCGACAATATTGTCAGAGGCCTTTGGTCAGGATGTTGTCGACGCAGACGCGAATGACAACGAGATAAGGACATCTTGGGACTTGCCTGAGCCCGTCGACAACGACGAAAAGTGGTTGAGGGAGGCCATAGAAAATGCGGCGGAATTTCACGGTGACGAATTCCCTTGATTCCTTGGGGCGTGAGCACTGTGACTGGAGCCTTCCATGAAGGTAACAGGCTGTCTTTGAAGACGGCCATGGCGGTACCTGGATCGTCTACCGTGTAGACGATAGGATCTTGGGTTTCTTTGGACGATGACTTCGAGGCGTCCGCTTGCCGAGGATTACGGCCAAGATATAGGTCATGTTTCCCCTCAGGAGCCTGTTGCTGTGAAGTGGCCCCGATAATATCGAAGGTATCAGCGGCAACACGCTCAGGAACAACGGCAACAGCCTCTGAGGACTCTCTGTTGATTGCTTGGACGAATTTAAGCACGACGGGTGGAGTGGAGCGGAGTCGGGGGTGTTAAGTAGTGCAGTGAATCGTTGTTGAGTGTCGGCTGAGCGGCCCTAGCAGTTACTTGAGCGAGTGACAGATATCTGCCTCTTGGTCTTGTTACGTCAATCAATCACCGAATCTTTCAGCCGAAGCCTTAGTTTCTGCCCGTCTCTTTCTAATTGTTTCTTTCCAGCTCCTTTGTGGTATCGATCTCGGACTGTAGCAGGCGGGTATGGTTGAGAACAGGTGGGCACGGTTGTATTCGATAGGTTCTATGTGTGTAAATGCTGGTAGTATTGAAGTTAACACCCGATACGCAGCATGACTTTGAAGCAGCTTCAAAGTGTTTGCACCGCCAATTTCTTGCTTGCTGATTGACTTGATGGACAGGACGTGCCATTGCGGAAGATGTATCACTTTGCTAGGAGACAGTAAATCAGTATCTCTTCGTAGGAAAAACGGATTGTATACGCCTTTGAACGTTCAAGGAAAACTTGCATCACTTTTGCCTGCATCAGATCGTGTCGCAGGCCATGAAACCGCGACTGATGGAGCTGTCAGCCCCATGTACCTTGATATCCTCCACAGACTTTTGTATGGTCTTCTTGTAGGTAGTCGGATGGTATTGAGAACCCGAGACACCTGTCTGCGTTCCGCAGCTACTGGCAGAGTCCCGTCAACAGGGGACCGTCACCCCCGACAAACAGAGCCTTGTTGTTCCCCAGCTGTGCACAGTGTGTCATGAAAACCAAACTCTCTTTGTCTCACAGACACTCACAATGGATCTGGTGACTACCACTTCGAATGTTGCCATCAGGGAGCCATCAGACGATGTTGTTTGCTGCTCTAGTCGGGCGGACAGCGCTGGAAACATCGGCTAAGGGCGGAGACAGTTGAGATCTTGGTTCGTCGCTGTATCGAGGCTCAGGACTGCTGATTAGTAGGCCGTTGGAGACCAGCATGACCCGTGGAACACGTGTATAAGCCGCATGACTGGGGATTCGCAGCCTCTTCTTGTTTGGTTGGTCTCATTGAAGATGAGTGCGGTCTGTTTGCATGTCCTCAGCATTTAAGTCGGTTTTTGCAACTCCATGGTGGCTTTGTAGACTGCAGTGCGATCATGTTCATCGAGCCAAGTATCCCGTCAAGTGGCAAGTTGTCCGACAGTTATTGCCCTCACTGCACAGCACTGAAAGTGATATCAATCTTCCTTGGCGCGTTCAAAGCTGTGACAGACTGCAGGTCAGCCGGACTGAGAAATACAAAAGCAACCGCGTCTTCGTCTTGAACCAAATTTCTCATTCCTCATCTTCATTCCACAGCACAGTTCTCCTGGAAACCTCACTCAAGAAAAGCCTTCAGCAGTCCTCAGTCAAGCAAAGCTTTGTTCAGTCTCCAAGCAAGAAAAGCCTTGTTTCATCTTCATTCAAGAAAAGCCTTGTTCAGTCCTCAGTCGGCACAATGAATCAACAGTCACTTCCCGCCAACCCTGCACCTGCAGGACAGCAAGCAAACACAAACCCTTCTCGCGCACCACGAAGCCGCCCAGTGGTTCCTCGCTCTGATGCTCCTCAGTTGGTACCTGCAAACTTCCAATTTCCGACAGGTGCAACAAGGTTGGGCACGGGGCTCAGATCAGGCCAGAACTATCTGGTCCTCAGGGATGGTGACCGCCACCCCGTCACCAGGGTGCCTCTTATCATTGAGCGTGGCCGCAGTGACCGCCATCGAGGAGGGCATTACCCTCATCAAGACACTCCTCTTCCCGCAGGACTCACCCTCTCATCAATCATCCTCTTCTACCCGAGGCACGCCTGGGGCACAATGCTACGCATATTTCTTGCTGAGGGGTGGGGCGCCGATCGAATTTGGCACCTCATGCCTACCGATATGAGAAACACCAGGGGGGCAACCCGCCCCTGGAACTATATCCAAGCGGCGATGGGCCGCGAGATAGATCGAATGGCCTTCGAAGAGACAGGGGTTCGACGGGTACCCCCCAAGAGGGAAAGAAGAAATGCAGACAATGACTCCGGAGAGAACGAGCAAGATGCTCACGGCGCTCTGGGCACTGGAGCTAGTGCTGCAACATCGACATCAGCCCATCACCACCAGGCAGTCCTAGGGGAGAGCGATCTCACGACGAGACAACTGCAAGAGATTACAAGAATCTCCCAGACAAGAGGTCGTGAGCTTCAGCAAGCGATCATCGTCCACCATGGGGGAGATGAGGACGCACAAGTGAGGAGGTGGAGGCAACGCCGCCAAGACTGGGCCACACAGATCAGTGACGCCTACACGAGTGACACTGGGGAGCGCATGACCACGGCCAATCCAATTCAGATGCTCCGACTCCTCTGGCGCAGCCAGAACAGACAACCCCAGGACCAGACACTGGAGGACTATCAAGCAAGAGCCAACTGGGAAGCTTGGAACATGTTTGCGAGACAGTCCCAAGTGTTCGTGAGGGAGCTTGAGGCAGAGTTGGCGGCAGCGCAAGAGCCTGTCAATGAAGAGTGAGAGCGCCGGTTGGAAGTGGGATGCGACGGTGGTCTCTGTTGTTGACTAGGGGGTCTGTGGACGTCAGATGTTTTTGCAGCGATGTGAGATGATGGGATGGCGGCTCAAGGAAGACAAGGCATGCGATAGGGGCGCGGATGATTATTACCTGACTTGCTCGCGGCGTGCTTGAGATAGACGAGTTCTTCGTCTCTTTTTGTGTTTGGTATGCCGTTGAATGAACGTGAGGAAGCCCTCGCTGGGAACAGACTAGCGCAAGCCGGATAATTGTTGTTGCCGAGCGCGTCCACTCCGGCCCCTGTATATACATATTGCATACCAACAAGGAGGCATGGAGGTTTATGTACAGTGCAATCCATTATACTCAACAACCAACGGTCTCATTCGTTGTCGAGGTTCCTTATGCTTGCATCTCGTCGTCTGGTATGTTGGAGAATGTGTCCTTCGTCTCCATCGTCTCAATCCGGACTATCGATGTCGACCACCTGCAACAACCGTGGTGTCTCGGTTGAAGTTGAAGCCACTTAGTTATTCGATGACTGTGTTGTGGCCAACGTGATGGCTATCGATCATCCTCGTTACTGCCTCAGTTGAGTGCCTTCGCGGTACATACTCCCTTCAACCACAAGCTACCTCGATGAGAGCTCAAGGACCGCCGGTTGCGATCGAGCCTGACAACATCAGCGTGATTTCAGACCCAGAGCAACCGTCGTTCCCATGTCCAGATTACCTCTGGTGTCGATCTACTGTTTCGCATTTACGCTATGGAATTTGATATAGAGGTGCAAGTGAACGCGTAGAGTAAAAATCGTTTCACTGATCATTGTCGTTGGACAGACATCAATACTATATATATCTCACTCAGCGCCTGATGTTCGCACACACACCTGACCATCCATTGGCCGCGGATCAAAAATTCTTTACAGAGTGTAAACCTCCCCGCTGTCTTCCAAAAACATGATTTGATTCGCCTCATTCATTGTCCTAAGCGCAGCAGTAATCTCCTCTTGGGAGAATTCCGTCCCACGAGCCTCAGACACGCGATGATTAACGGCAGCACTGACATCCGCGACAATAGCCATGTCGTTCTGAAACAACGACGTCTGGGTCAGGCCGCCCAAAGCGGTACGGAAAGACGCGAGCCGTGGCTGAGAAATACTTGGCTCTGTCTCTGCTTCACCTCCAGACAGTGCTGTATTTGGACCTTGGGACTGTGAGTCGGCTTGAGTCGACGGTAGCTGGGAACTCGGTATAGAGCTGGCTATGCTCATGCGAGACATTTGCGATTCTGCACCTGTCTGTCGCTGACTTCGGGACGAACTAGCCTGCACGTCCGACTCTGCTGAATCGTCGTCCCCAGCATTCGCGTTATTATTGGCTCTTCCACCTGACGTGCCATTTGTTGTGGTAGTGGTGCGGGTCGAACGTTGACTCCTTGTCTGTGGCTTGGCCCCTCGAGCACCGCTTGACCTTGTCCCACGATATGGGGTGTCGTCGTCGCTATCGTTGTCCTCACTTTCCGAGTCGCTCTCCGCTTGCGAGGTATCATCGCTGGCATCACGGGTCTTGCGTCGCTTGTTTCGCCCGTCGCCTTTGACCGCAATTTCTCTGAAAAGGGCAAATTTGAGGATCTCTTCTGCCGCAATGGCATCACTCTCTTCGACCCTGCTAGATAGTCGAGCCTTCGCGTGGGCAGTCGATAATCGGATCAGCGTCTCCAATGTTCGTGCTGTCATGGGACTAGTCCTGCGCTTGTTTGCTTGTAGTTCATCGTTCCGAAGATTGGCATAGGCATTGACGACATAGTGGCTTGCCTCTTCCGTCAAGACTGGCTTACATCTGCTCTTTGCATATTGAATGTATTTCTTGATGAAGCCCATACTGACAGGCTGGACTTTTTTGTTTCCTCTTGTCCTTTCACCAGCCATAAAACCGGAATGGAGCACCACATTGAACTTTTCGTAGACCAACGATGTTTGACTGGCATTCTGGTCTTCTTGGACGCCAACTCCAAGCATTTGATTGGATTGTTCCCGGATAGGAGCTCCTTCTTCAGTCCCTGGCTGACGATACTGGTGCATTCGAAGGACATGCTCAGAGACCTCCCGATCTCTTTTATCATCAATATCGTCCGTGACGATAAAGAGCAGATCGAAACGAGACAAGAGGGAATCGGGAAGGGCGATGTTCTTATGAGGATCTTTGTTGCTGTCATATTGACCAAAAATGGGGTTGGCAGCTGCAATCACGCTGCATCTGGCGTTCAAGGAGGTATGGATTCCAGCTTTGGCAATGGTGACGGTCTGCTGTTCCATGACTTCGTGAATGGCCACACGGTCCACATCGCTCATCTTGTCGAATTCATCAATACATACCACACCACGATCTCCCAAAACCATGGCACCGGCTTCGAGTCTCCTCTCCCCAGTCTCCTTGTCTGAGGTGACGGCAGCGGTGAGACCGACCCCGGAGGAGCCACGACCGGTAGTCGCAATTGCCAATGGTGCGGTGTTGAGCACGAAGCGCAATAGCTGGGATTTGGCTGTTGAAGGGTCGCCGACCATGAGGATGTTGATATCACCTCTCAAGTGGGTGCCATTCGGTAAGTTCTTTTCCATTCCGCCCAAGAGCATGAGCAATATTGCTTTCTTAATGTAGTCGTGTCCATAGATACTGGGCGCCAGACTCTGCGACAGCAAGTCGAAGACATTGTGCTTACGAGCCATTTTATTGATGTTTCTCACGTCCTGATCCGTGATTGTGGCTTGAGCAATTCCTCCCCCGGCTTTTGAGGATAGAAGGACGATGTTGTTGGCCAAGATGAGGGTCCTAAAGATCGATGATCCCGATCCAGCATTTCTATTTCCCAATGACCTGAAGATGCCCACCAACTGGATGCGATCCCCAGGCTTGACGCGGTCAACCATGTCATCGTCCAAGAGAACATCAACGCTTCGAGGAAGTTGTCCCGCCGGTGCTCGCTCAGGCATTTCCTGGATGCTGATTGTTTGGTGATCGCGATAGGTACAATAGCCATATTCTGTGACCAACTGACTCGTAGTTAGTTTCACGTCAGAAACAATGTGGACAGGAACTCAGCGTACGGCATTCCCCTCCCCATCTTCCTGTGGATACACACTCAGACTTGCAGGAGCATTGGCACTCATAGTCTGATCCCTGTATTCTCTGAACATGAAAGTGCCCTTTTTCTCATTCCAATGCACACTTTTGACAATCTTTGGTCTGACCAGACTGCACTTTGTGACAATGCCTTCTAGACAGACCATTCTGTTGAGCAGCGAGCTTCCCAATGTTCTAGGATTGCAGGTATTCTCCCCAAATGAGCCCGAATATGCAACATAATATAGTCGGTCCTCATCTTGCTCGAAAGGGGCACGGTTGGGTATGGTGCCAATGATGTTTTTCAGCGCCGCATCGAAGGCAAGAGAATAGTCAAATGGTGTGTGCAGGATGCCGTCGGCGAGTTCTCGAGAACGGGCTCGAATGTCGTCAATGCTGACCACAAGTCGTCTCAGGCCGCGGTTTAGCATCAAAACGATGTCGGCACGATAGGATCGGGCTTCATCGTCGGTAGGGTCGAGGAATTCAGTCGCAAGTCTGATTCTATTGCGGACCGCCTCGTCGCGCAGCTGAGTAGTACTGAGCGCCATGGTGCACGACTTGTTCGGGAGTGAGTGTTGAGGGAGGTTCTGTGCAGAGGAGAAATGAAGGGGGGGCCATGGGTTTGGATGAGAAGGTATCGCGTATCAGGGGACGCGTCGCGCGTGGAGCGCGTAAATTGCTTCGGTCAAGCAAATGTGCCAGCTGACGCTACTACGGCGGAGCATTTCATAATAAATCGCACTCACTCTGCAGTGGCGTTCATCAATGGTCCTTGTCCCTGTATCGTGGAGGTATATGGGACTGACAATTCAACCATCGAAAAAGACTTGTTCTTGACTTTCTTGCGTCTACGTTGGCCATTGAGTCTTGTCCGACAAAACCGAGTCCACAAAGGGTACAGAAGTCCGCGAAGCGGTTAACTCGGTGACAATGTTACCATATCAACGGAGCGATGAAGTCCATGTGAGCTACAAGCAGAGTGAGTTATGGAACGGTATGCTGTTTCGATTTCATTCGAGCTACTCATTTGAAGTAGGCAAGAGCATCTGTTGAGTTCTGACACCCTCTCAAAAAGAGAGGGACGTCTCTCTGGTTTAGCAATCTGCCCTCATTTGACTATTGAGCCGTTGGCTTCTAGACCTTTGTGGCCAGGGGCTAGCAGACGCGACAGCCTTGCCTATCTGGACGATCTCTCCGTCGCCGGGAAGAAGCTTGTCTTGTGTCAATGGAGGAATATGTCCCCCTTATTACCAACAACAGGCGGGCTTGCTCATGCACCCGCAACGCCCCTTGTGGAGCATCATCAATCTGCGTTGATGAGTCTGCCGCGAGGGTGGACGAACGCAATGTCCCAAACTTGACTATCATGTCCGGAACTTCGCAGAATTGTTGACGCCACTTTCGTATCGACTCTGGTATCACAAGGTTCCGGTCCAAGGGCGGTCTCGTCTTCATTCGGAGTATGTACGAGTAATCACAGAGACCCAACCAGGCACGGCCTTGTTTGGAGCCAAAATGGCTACAACCCGTTCTCATGATGCGAACATGGTAGTCTTCGGGTCGAGATTCTGTCCATGGAAGTGTTGAGATATCCAAGCACGATCCTGTGGCCACGCACAGTGTACTGTCAGCCAGCCAGTATCCTCATAAGGCAAGGCTATACCAGCGAAGGAAAATGAGAGGCAGGGCAGGTGGCAGCCGAAAGGGTTGCAACCTATGCACTCTGTTGGGCACCGAGGTATGGAAATGACCACGCGGAGTCCATGTGCTGGAGTGGTACTCGTATGAAGAGGGCGCACGGAGGCGACAACAGTCATGGTGAGGTAGCATCGGCAAATCTTCGCTCTACAAGGAGCGTTAGTGAGATCCGAGGCGGGTCATACTAAGCTATGTTGCATGGTGGGAGTGGAGTCAAGATGGGAATCTACTCAATCCAGGTCAATGAGCTGCAAGAGAATCATGATTCTAGAAGGATTCAGGAGGGAGTGATCAATCATACCACTGATTGTAGTGGAGCTCGACTACAAAGAGAAAAACTTTGCATCGTGGCATTTCACCATTGAAATGCCACACCAGACGGAGTTCGAGGTTCTCGAGGTCGTAATAATGATGATGGCTGGAGTGAAAAGTCTTTGCTGGCTTTGTGCCGAATAATTTTAGCGGCTCGCAGCCACAGGAAGGCGCTTGGACCTATAGTAGGCACCTAAGAGTTCATACAATGCATCCCTACCTACCTACCTAGGTACAAAGTATACTTGGGCACCTTGAGTGAACAGGCAAGAAAAGTTTTCCTTAGGTGGTCCTGACGCCCGTGATCCCTTGGCCACTAAGCCCCAAACGCCCCAGAATACTCGTAGGTGACTGCAATTGATGGTGACCAAGGCCCCTGGATACATTCCTAGGCAGGTATACGCCCCTCCTCCGGGGTTCTTCTGCCCTAAAATATTCCTTGTCAGCCTGTACATGCCTAGTAAGGCATTCTACGCACTATCGATCAACCTCTTGCTCGCGATCAGCTGCTGTCAAATAACTTTTGGTAGCGGTTACAACCCGCAGTGCCCGCACTACAAGCTGGACGAGTTTCCCGCTCAAACCTTCCCATCATCCAATACCCGAGGAAATTGTCCTGCGCCAGGACTTCTCAGTGGCTCTCTTGAATTTTCTCAGATGCTCTAGCTCTTCCTTCCTCTCACCTTGTCGTCATCACTCACATCACTTTCATCACCCGTCACCGTCTATCATCCTCTCATCGACCGATGCCTACATTGGCTTCTTTTCCAGTGCCATTCCTCCCCTCGTCCGAACCTGGTCCCAAGATTATCAACGTCAAACTCTGCCAGAGCAGCCCGCCACAAGTGTCTCTATCGTTATGCCAAAAGTACGAGTAATACTCGCTCTACACACACACACATGGGACGACAACGATGATATCTATCCCCGCTTAGCGAGTTCCGCAAATCTAATCTCGGAGGCTCCGTCCTCGGTCGAGGTTAGTTCACGAGATTTTTTTGCGAATCGCCTAAGCTTTTTTCGTTCCCCCGGACCTTGACATCCCTGGCCAACGTTACAGCATGCTAAACGAACGACCGCCAGTCAGCCATTGTTGGTTGCAGCGTTTGGCCCCACGGGGACTGGAGGGGTTCCCTGCCAAAAGACCTGGAACTGGGATCCCGTTCCTTCAATAGGGAGCCAAGCATTGAGCAAGAAAGAGCCGGACTCGCCTTGACCAGGACAAGCAGGGAAACAAACACGTCAAGATGCCAATATTGAAAGTTTCTGGCGAGTAACCGTGGCCAATGGAGCCGCCGCCTCTGACGTCTAAATGTGTCTCAAAGAAGGCTGTCGTTCAGCCACCCCGGAGCCCTTTAGTCCTGTTTGGGGCAGGTCACCGAACATCACCCACTGGTGCTACTGGGGATCATGGTGGAGGCCAGCGGTAGGCCCATGGATCAGCAAAAGAGCTCGGCTTGGGGAGCCTCGCTGGCTTTTCTGCGCGGGGCGGGCAAACAAAACTGGACCAACTCCGTAACTCCGCGTTTTGCAAGGTGATGCAGTCCTTCCAATGGAATGCAGCCTCTTCACCAAAACACCTATATCACGGGGGCAACTAAAACTCTGGCGATGGCACGCTGGCACGCTACTAACCCACATTTCCCCTTGTCATGGTGCTCTGTGGGTTGCTTCGATTGCCCGGCCACTCAAATTCCATCTGGAGATTCTTTCCCTCCCAGAAAATCGCCATGTCGCTGGAGGAGGGGACCTCTGCCGCCGTGTGAACAACACGCCCTCTCTGCTGCCAATCTCGACCGACCTCCCCATGGGTCAGGGCCCTGTTCAAATTAGGAATTCCTGGTATCAATCACCTGCAGCAGATGACTTTTCTCCACATCCTAATACCCCTCCAAGGCGTGTGACCAGTAACAAGCCACATAGGTCTGTGAAAGCTCCAGAGTTCCATTGCAATTGTGACTTTCCCCTTGGGTCTTTTTGCCTCTGCCAAAGCTTTCTTTAAAGAGACGCTGCCTCCTCCTTTGAGAAG
>WJFF01000215.1:10960-24707 GCA_011800825.1 Fonsecaea pugnacius | reverse complement strand
CCTCCTCTTTGAGGCCCCCCACCGGAAACAAACCCCAGTTTCCGGGTTCAGAGTCCGGCGGTTGTGAAGGTCAGTTAGGCAGCCGATGCATCTGCCGTACTTTTACTCAGCAGAGTCTTCGAGGAAAGTGGAACGAACCTGGCCCTAAGAACAGGTACGGGGATCTTGGAGAGAAGGATGGCCCAATGTATTGGAGGAATGCGGAATTGATGCCGAAAGTATTTGGAATCCTTGCTCGGCAAATATACCCAAGCATGTGCCAAGGTAAACAAAGACTATCTACTATCAGCAACAACCACACCTCCGACCAGACATGGCATTCTTAATTCTGCACACTTGCACCGATGGACCCCTGGACATTGCTCTGATTCCGTTGATATTCCTCCGCCCTCCCTTCAATTGCCATCCGAAGGCGGCGTAATCACAGCCAGCGCACCACAGACAGGTAGGTTGGTTGAGGCATTAGGGTCCCATGGCGGCGGGTTGACAAAGTTGTGGCTGGACAAATTCGTCTGCGGCCTGAATATCATGCAGTGGGTTGAGCCTCCAAAGTGAAACATACCAATCGACTGGCCCTTGTCAATCCGCTCCCCTACGTCGACGGTAAACTCGCAGGAAGACACCTCCGCCATGCCGATAAACACGATTGCCATCAGTCCGATTTGAGGGTTGTCGGCTTGGATGAAAATGATGCCGCGTGCTGCCACGGCCGAGATATACGGTTGGGAGTTGTTCGGGGCGGCGGCGTCGGGTGAACCTGGATTTTCGAAACCTTGCGAGAGGTTCTCCGAGTAGTACGACCCTGGTACATGGCGAATGCCCACCACTTTCCCAGATACGGGCGTGTGCCAACAGTGATACGACAGGGCGCTCAGGAATGCCTGATACACCGATCCACCCACAAACTGCTCGGTGTGGGGATGGTTGTCCAGCATCTCAGCCAAAGAGTACGGCTGCTCCTTGAGCCAGAAGGTATCGTGCAGCTTGACGTTGGTGGCGAATTGGAGAGGTGTCAACTCGCAAGCATTGACAATGACTCGCGTCGGATCTGGCTGCTCTGCTGTGGGTTGATTGTCCGGAAACGCGATGGGCCGGATCCCAGGGTTGAACTTTCGAGTGAAGAACTGATCCCAGGAGCCAAAGCCAAAGAATGGAAGTGACGGGTTGCAGACATACAGCTGCTGGAATGTGTAATTTGTCTTGCCATCATTCCCCTTGGCGGCCAGAATGTTCAAAGCATCAGCAGAGAGCCACCCACTGGTTTCGTTGAGACAACTGGTCGACGCCGGACTCTCGAGGAATGAGCCCCAGACGTTCAGGATGCCTCGCCACATGCTGTTGACCTGGCGGTCCAAGAAAAAGAGGTAACCCGCTAAGGTACCCATCGGCCAGTCTAGAATGGCATTGATGGGAAACCCAATCAACCCCATGGCGGTTGGCGGGTCCTGAATGTCAAACCACTGTGGTCCTTCTTTGAGAATCATGTCGACAAGTCCAAGCATCGTCTCGAAATCACGAACTTGGGGCTTGCCAGTAGGATCATCCTTGTAGGCAGGGGGGATCTGGGTGAACATGTCACTGGAGAGTTTGGTGAGGTTGGGGCTGGCCGCGACGAGTTGTTGCAGGGCGACGATGCTGGGGTCCAGCGTGACAGAGGCCTTTTTGTGAAGCTGTCGCTTCTTCTCAAGCTGTTCCAGCTTTGTGGCGAGCCATTGTTTGATATGGGCTCGGTCCTGAGGAAGCCAATGCCCCATGGAGGCATGAGGAGGCGGAACTCGCCTGAACTCGTGAGAAACCATCGCTGATGCTTGATTGACGTGAGATTTCCTGTATGAAGCTGCTCTGTGAAATGGAATCCAAGGGCATTGCGCTTGAGATGTCCACGAGGTGTAGGGACTAAGGGCATTTATAGCGGAGCATACCCCCTCCAAGAAGAGCAACATCAGCCGCACTCGTCGCTCCTCCATGAGCTCAAGCCACAGTCTCGCAAGGACATGAGGACATGTCTGACGCCCGCTGAATTGGCCATTTGGACGACCTCGCACTGACACATCCCTGTACGAGTTTGCCGAAACTTTGACCATTGCCGACAATCAAAATCTTGTAGCAGCCAAGGTGTGTTACACGGGACTTGTGGTCAATGTCCGTTGGACAGACAGACAGCTGGCTGGCAGGCTGGATGTAGCTCTCCATGCAGCATACGCTGCTGGACACCGGACACTAGATATCGCTGGTCCAGGTGTCAATGCATAACGATGCAGAGCTGAACACCAGCCCGTGAGCCAATCAATAGCCCAGGTTTTCGCGGTCGGTGCGACAAAACACACCGAGAAATCTGCAGCTGAACGCTGCTGAATGCCTCAAGGGGAAGAAGAACCAAACAACAAGAACGGGTGCTCCGTCGCATGGTTGCAAGGGGGAGCAGACATTCTGGGATCTAGAACAGAGCTGAAATTAGAGCAAGAGATAGATTGAATTGTCATGAATGGCGTAATGAGCTACTCGTATGTATATCATGTCCAAATCACAGACTTACACAGTTGCGGATAGGTAGATAGAATAGACCCTTGTGCTTGAAACCATCGCTCATATATTCTCCAGCGCCAACAACAGCGGTCAGATTCCCCGAAAATACTCTCGTATAGCCAATCCCCCGTCATACCAATCGTTAAATAACCCCATCTCTCGACAGGCTCAAAACCCACCCATTCCTCGTACCCGTTGTACCGCACCAACAAACCCCTTGGCCCATGCAAACTTGCCTGGATCGACACCAATGGCACCCTCGGCCTGCTGCCCAGTCCTCGGATCCTTCCAACATCCAGCATCAGGCCCTTCATTCTCGACTTTGCCGTACATGTGCGTGTTTTGATTCTGTCGGATTCCTTCCATCCACTTGCCCACGACCAGTGGGCTGTCAACCATGACGTTCACTTCCTGGCTGTGATACCAACTCTGCGTGTCCTGGTTCCCGTTACCCTGAATGCCAATGTGGCCGTCCACGATCATCAGCTTGATGTGACATGACCGCTGCTTGAATTTGTTGTGGATGGGGTGGATTTGGTCTTTGGCGACGTAGGCATAGATGTCCAGGTTATCGCGATGTTCGGGTCCCACATCGCGATACAATCTGTGCGCGATCATTTCGTTGTGTCCGCCTTGCATTGGCAGCAGTTCCCCCGCATCGTTGTATCCCAGACAATAGTAGTAGGTGACCTTGACCCCTCGTCGGCAAGCTGCAACAATTTCGGGTAGGAGGGCGTCGGCATTCAAGTCTGGGGTCTGGATGAAAACTGACTTTACCGCATGACGGACGGCAGACATGAAGGCTACATTTTGCGGGGTGTACAAGCCGTGCTTGTTGGGCGCTCCCCAGGGCTGTCGGCAAACCATGGCAATCGGGAAAGGATCATGTCGTGGAATCGGGATGAGTGGAGTCATGGCATCAGCTGGTTCAATATCCGGCGCACTCCCTTTCGTGTCAGGTTGAATCGTCGTGTTCAGCAGACGGGTGATCGCGTTTATCCGTGTCTCGCCTTTCCGTGGATTCAAATATGCCACAGCGCGCAGCACCTCGGACTTGATGTCAGGGTCGTAGTGGGGTTCTTGTGATGTGTGCTGGGGCAAATCCATCTGCGATCCATGCTCGGCAATCTCTCGAAGGCTCTCGTCGCCGTCAGGGATTGGCGTGGGTCTGTGTCAAAGTCAGCACAACACAGGCATATATCTCAGTGCGACCAACTTACGCTTGATACACGGGAACCAACTTTCTGCTTTCGTCGAACATGGTCGCATAGCTGTCGGTCGTGAAAGTGGGGATCGGACAATCCGCAGCAGGCCGGCTCAACAGCGGTAGCGGTGGCTTGAGAGCATTGTGCCATGAGATGAGCGCAAGATCATAGAATGAATCAACAATTGGTCCTTCCAGTTGGGTCATCATCTCCATGTTGTCGATATCTTGGATGTTGTTGCTTTGCAAAATCGCAATTCGCCGATCCACAACCATGTATTTGGCATGGAATGTCCCAAACATTGGTCGATGGAAATTCATGACTTCGATATCTATGTTTGGCAGCTCATCAGGATGGGGTATCCGGATTTTTCCTTTGAGATCTGCAAATTCGCTCGGTGGCACGATGAGGTGGTTTTTCACAAACTCGTGCTGTCAATGAATGTGCACCAGCGTGCAGGACTTCAACTCACTTGTTTCGCACTTCCACGATCGTAGATGATCTTGACGACGACCCGGCGGTTGGTTAGGACGGCCTTTCTCGACAGCTCTCTCAGCGCGTTGGTAATTAGCCTGGTAGGTTCTGAATACATCCAAAAGTTGGTCGCCAGGAAGACCTCTTGTTCCGCCCTCGCGATCACGTTGGACATGTGTCGGCAGATATCGGGAACCGTCGCCATGATTGTGAGTGGGCACACTCCATTGCTTCCGAGGAGCGACGGCGAGCACACGCCCACCAAAGGATTCTTTTCCAGTGTACACAGGACATCATGGTAGATCTAGCAACTGAGTCAGGGTCGTTTGGTGGCATCGTCGCAGTCAAGAGGTCGTCTCACCCTCAGAAACAGATCGCTGGGATTGGATGTACCCCATTGGCCACACTTTCGGGCATCTTCCAGATCACTTGGTTCTTCCTTTCCCAGGTCTAATTTCCTGGTAACCACCTCGTCGTCGATATCGACACCAAACAGCTTTTTGGCTGCTGCTTGAGGAGAAATGGACGGATCCTGGGCTAATTGGGAAGTAACCGACTCGCGGTTCTGGCAGAGGTCGTAGATCCCCTTGGGTATCATCGCGACAGCAAGTGGTGGCGTCACTCGAGAGAGAATGAGTGAAGCGCCTGAGGGGTCCCAGGCACTGAGACTGCCTTTTTAGTTCTGTGCGTCGTGGTGCAATCTGAGCAGAATCGCAACGGAGGGATGTGATGGATTCCTTGTTACAGGTGGCCCACGAGGGCAGCTCTCGGTGGGTTCGTGAGAAGAGGGGAGGATCAGGGCCAGATCACTAAGGGCCACGCAAGCCAACCCTGAATCCTGAAAAGTACAACCAAGCGTCCCGGTCATTGGCCTGTAAGTTTGGACACGATCCTTTGTCGTGTGAGCGATGCCCAGCAGTCTTGGTCAGTCTGGGCCTTGATTGGGGCGTCATTGGCACCATGGGGGCTTAAGGGGGGGGACTTGGGGTTATTTCATGATGACGGCATCCTGCCAAAGCGGGATTCTAGGGGCCGTTAGGGGTTTTGGGCCAGCCTAAGCCCTTTGGAGACGCCTGGAGCGGGACTTCAACTCGTAAGGCCTCCCTCTCTAAAAGCTTCAACGAAAAGCTTGGTGAGCTTGTTCACCTCCTCTATTGCATTAAGCGAGCAATACCATTTTCTTCAGCCCCGCTGATAAACCCTTCCTGTTCACTCTGGCCAACTTGATGCGATTCTCGACTGATTTACAAGGCTACACGATTGGGCAGGATTGCGCTTCCGTACTATTACTACTACATACGAGTCCAGAAGTTCGTAGAAGAGCTGTATGGACCGCAGACTTCCTTAGCAGCCACGGCAGCCACCATGTTAACCCATAAAGGCATAAAATGTTGGTATACATGGCGGATTCCTGGAAATCCACCTCCATCTACGCTGTTCTGATGCCCTTCTGTCTTCCTATCAATTACAAATGCTGCAATTCATCGCTCTCTCAATGATTATACCTAGCCATGGAGTCTTTCCTCCTCCAACCAAATGTCTACCAATACCACCCATTTTGGTTTAATCATCCTGAACTCCTGCAATCTGCCATTGAAACATGTCGCTAGAGCAGGACAGACGCTAGATTGTGCAGATAAATCACAGTTGACCCGAGAGAATGGCTTCCGTTGCTGTGCCAGATGTTAGTTTTCCTTCCCAAGGTTTGAGCAAGGGCCACGACTTACCACTTCCAATATACGCTCGCTTAATGTCCAAGTTCACATTGAATCTCCGCTCCAATTCTTGCTTGATACCCTTCTTCGTCACGGTCATGAGGTCAGCCGTCTTGAGTATATCCCTGATTTCATTCAGGATCATGTCGTCAGTGGGCAAACCGGTCAAGTCGGCCATATCCATGTCGGCAACAGATTGACCACCTGCCATCATGCCGCCACCTGTCATGTCCGAAGGCGCGAGAGACATCCTGGAATGACTGTACCCTCTTTCATACATTGGTGGGTGGATGTCGAGCTGTGAGACAGACCTAGAGGGAGCCATGAGATGTGCGCTGCTTTCATACAAGCCAGGACCACCGCCATAGACGGATGCGGCAGGATGGTACGACTTGGTGCCATAGCTGTAGCCCGAGATCTCAGATCTTTCGTCGTCTCGTTGGGTTTGCGCATCCCAGAGTTCTGCCTGGTACTCTTCCCATTTCTTCTTTGGAATCGAGTCGGGGTCAAACTTGCCCTCGTCGGAGATCAAAATCTGTTTACCCTTTTCACCATTCACAAGACGCGTGTTACCCCAACTGAAGTCGTCCATGTGCCAGAACGAGTACAGAGGCAGACCCAGAGAGAAGACCGGCATGGCCAGAATGTACACAATCATCCACCCGATCATTTCCCATTTGCGGCGAAGGATGAAGATGATGGCTTGCAAACCATAGATGGCGCCTAGTAAGATGAAGGCTGTCAAGGGAATAACGTCGGATGAAGTTGAGAGTAGCACAATCAGGTAGACAATATAAGCCACCGTCACTGGGGCAATAACTGTCGATAACAGATCCAGGAACACCACAAACCGCATGCTGAAACAACAGAAACCGCACAATTGCTGCAGTGGCAGCAGTTCGACGAGGTTGTGGACAGTACTGTTGATCCATCGGCGTCGCTGGGACATGAACACTTTCCAACTGTCGGGTGCGATGGTCCAAGCGTGGGCGTGGAAGATGTACTTCGTCTTATATTTGGAGTGATGTTTCAAAAGGAGAGTGGTCAAGTATCGATCTTCACCAAGATGCAACAGGTTTTTCATGTGTAGAGTGTCGACCCGGATTTCAGAATAGTCCTGGATGATTTCCTTGCTCACAAAAAGTGGCTTTCCCGTCTCTGCAGCTCGGATTCGATACATGGTGAAACAACCCGGTAGACACGTGACGGAACCAAACAACGACTCGAATGCCTTGGTGAGATTGTGCGAAATGTAGTACTCGTACACCTGCATCATCGTGATGAAAGATGCTTTGGCGTTAGATAGCGAGGTCTCTCCGCAAACAGCGATCAGCCTTGTGTCGCGCAGGAATGCCGAAACCATGCGAGTAGCCGAGTCGGGGGCCACAACTGTGTCGGCGTCAATCTGGAGCATGAATTCGTAGAACGTTGGGTTGACCCCAATGATGTTCCTGATCTGATGATGCATCTCCAGTTCTAGCGGGCTCATAGGCATGTTGTAATGAACTCGGTTCAGGAAGCGCATGATAACCATCTGGGAGTCACGTTTCCCTCTATTTCCAGGTTTGGAAACTTCGGAGGGTTTTCCGACCTTGACAACAACTAAGAAGGGAACGATGTGTCCTTGCACTTCGTACAGACCAGAGTATACCTTGCCCATGTTGTGTTGCTTCATACCTTCACCCAGAGATTCGAAGCTCAGTGGTTCCGGATCGACTGTCTCTGACACACCCAGAATATCAAGCACAATGCGAGGTGTCGGTCGATCGTTTCCTTGACCGATAATCATTCCGTCGCAGACCACGATGAGTAGTTTGCGTTTGTCATCGTATCGCATCCGTGCTGCTGAGTCGATAGCTCGACGAAGAGACTCTTCGTCCTCCGTATATGCAGGAACCTGGCAGATGACGAACTTGTCGAGGTTTTCGGGTACGTTCTTTCCTCCGAACTGGAGCGCAGCAAGAAATTTAAATCCGATCACAGTACAAAGTAGGATCGAAATAGCTAGGAGAATGTACCGGGCGAAGAGACATTGTGCCGAGTTTCTGGTATCAGTGACGCCGACATAGAACAAATTGTCAAGGCAGAGCTGCATCCGACTCCTCAGAGCAGAGTCCAGAGACAGAGCATTCCAGTATTTCGTGACGTCTTGTCCAGCCCGTTGTGTAAATAGCTCAACTACTAGGTCATCCATAAAGTTGGTATCAACTCCGGCTGGAACTGTTTCACCCGCAGGAGCCCTAGTGCTGCGCCCACCTTGGTTGTAGGTGGTGAAGTCGTAGACCCTGTCGTTTAATATCGCAATAGAACGTGACTTTTTGGCAAGGCTGTGCACATATTGTGGAGTATATCCAATACTTCCTTTCTTGTAGTTGGATTTCAACATGATCATCTGCTCAAAAAACCAGTCTGGGCGTGAGTCATTGGTGAAATAGCGGAAGTCATGGTAACGGCGATTGGGGTCAGTGGTACTGATGACTGTGGCGGAACCAGAGATGTTCGTTGTCGTATAATCCAACTGAACGGCGGGATCAACTCGGCCGTCTTTTCCTTGACAAAGAGCCGAGACCTGAATTGGGAACAGCCCCGTTGCGTCCAGTCCAGCATACTTCTCAAGCGACGTTTGTGGGATGATACTCGGGTAGTGAGACGGTGCGAAAGCACCTAGATCGAGGACTACGCCTCGTATAGCCGTGTAAGCGCTGTGACCGTTCTTACCGTCGTGTGATGACAGCTCCGCTGCTGAGTACACGTCTTGCTTCGGACAGATGAGCTGGGGGAAAACGACAATGAAGAAGGCCACAAAGAGACAGCTGAGCCAGATGAGGATGTTGATGGCGAACTTCTCTCTCCAAGCGATTCTCACATCTTTCCGTTTCATGCCGCCACCCCACTTGATAGCAAAATCTGGGAGGTACCATGTAAGGAAGTAGACAACCGCCAGCCACCTTTTACGTGACGATGAAACGGGTACAACATCGACTTCTTCCATCTTCTTTCTGTTGCCTTTTTCGGCTAGTTCTTCTTTTGTTTCGAGATTGCGGAACATGTCTCCAGAGTTGAAGGCAGAGGCTCCAGCATCAGATTTGGCGTCAAGTTCTCGACTGCCGAAGTAGCCCCCTCCTTTCGTTTCGTCACCATAGAAGGAGCCAGGGGTTCCTTCGTGTGAGGCAACTAATCGAGCTTTGGAATCGTTGAAGGGGTTGGCACTTGGCGTATCAGGCCTGGAAATGGCGGGAACCTCGCCGCCAAAGTAGGCTGTGCTCTGTGACCCTGTGAGGGCAATACTTGCCCAGCAGCGTTCGCTGAGAAACACACCAGTATTACCGATTCTCGCCTCGTTCCCGGGCCACTGTTTGTTATCCAGAATAAGCTGCGCCTTCTCGCGATCACTTCCGACGACACCAGTATCAGCGTCAGTTAGACCCAGAAATTCACCGAAAGGGAGGAACACACCGAAATCAGCAGTCCGAAGACGTTGGCTGATTTCTGGTATCCCAAACATCTGGACCTGTTGACGAACACATTTGCTGTCGAATTGATTGGCGATCCGTCTGTCATTTGGTTTCAAGCAGAACACGAAGTAGTTGTTGACGTTGGGTGCAGTTAGCGATTTCGTAATATTATCCAAAGACGACAGGAACTGTGCTGCTGCGCCTTGGGTCAATCCTGTCGCAGAAGCCTTTGTTTTTCTGGTCCTGGCCTCTTCCGGAGTATGTGTGGATTCTGCGTCTTCTTGTAAAGCAGGTGAGCGATCTGCTCTGCGACTGCCCATCCGGCGCAGCTGATCATGCTTCTTCCGGGAGAGACTGGGCATGCGTAACGGCTTTGAGCTGACTTGGGCCTGCACGATAGCTGTCTTCTCTGACGGGTGGCTGACAGTGTTCAAGGCTTCTTGACCGAACAAGCTAGCCACAAAATCACTTTTGGTAGCTCTGACCATGTTCATCAGGTCACCAGACACCACATCGCCGTTTTCTTCGACCAGGCGGTTGACTGGATAATCAACCTCACCAGCATAATGACGGACCGTGAAAGATGCAGAAAGATTCGTCGTGGCGAAGTTGCTACCAGGTAAGGTTGTAGTGGCGCCGCTAACCGTAATCGCTTTATTCTTGTTCTCAAATCGCTTTCGGATACTATCCAAAAACTGGGTATCTGTTCGACCACGACGTGTCTGATCATCGAGGATGGCAAGTAGACCGTTGCCATGCTTGAGCAGACCTCGGACAGCGTCAGAGTTATCGAAATAGCTGGTCGCAGGCACGCTGACTTCTTCGCTTTCCAGCATCTCGGCCGTCTTTTCGAAGAAACCGTGAAGACACGTGTTGTAGAGGGACTCATTGGCAGCATTATTCAACAGCTGGTCTAGAACAGATCCAGTGGAGGAATGGTCCGCAAAACCTGGGAAGTCGACAATGGAGACAGTGTTGGCAACAGAGTCTTCTGCAGCACAGATCCTTTGGTTGATGCTTTCGATGATGTATGCAACCAGGAGCGAGTACAATGTCGTTGCAAGTTCGTCAGCGTTCTCGCGAGCGCCCTTTGGATCCAACATAACAGTGACACGCTCTCGGTGCAGTGTCTTTGTCTTGTGTCTCATGCTCTCTTCCAGATCCTGGACACTCAGTCCCAGAAAGGCCGCGACGAGAGCCAAAGTGTCAGTATTCTTGACCACCGTAACTGTCTCGCCACCTTCATGAGAGTATCCACCACTTTCTTCAGCCGCAGTTAATGTCGCCTGGCCGGTGCCAAATTCGAGCTGGCCGATGTGCAGAATGGCAGCAAGGACTTGACAGATTTCGGCGATTTCGGCTCTGGGGAATTCCAGCTTTCGCAAGGCCGTTTTGAAGTGCTGGAAGCCTTCCGCGTCATTAATGCCCACCTTCATTTGCGTTGGGTGGCCCAGATATCTCCATCGTTTCTGTGCAACGGAAGCAGACCTCGTCAGGCCTGTGCCCGACGTGGTGATATTTGTGTGACCATTGAGGCCGAGATGAGACTTCTCTGCCGCACTTGTCCCAGCCAACAGATAGTAGAGCACATGAAAGCTTCTTTCACCAGTCGGTACATGTGAAATTCGACTTCTTTCCAAGCGATGGTCTAACAATTTGCCCCCAATGAGAGTGGGGATTGATGACGATGCGTCATATTGAAGTTCGTAATACAACCCAGCTTTTGACGCTGTTTGAGTAGTGGTAGTTTTGGTTGTAGTCAAGGTGTCGAAGACGAAGGCGGCGAGGGACAACCTGGAGGATAGTGGCGTTGACGAGAAAGAAAGGAAGGAGGAAAGTAGGTGTGACCTGACTGTCGTTTTGCCCGACCCTGATTCTCCGCTGTCGCACAATTAGCAGGATAGCAATACCATGTTAATATTCAGCAGACATACAAGAACACAATAGCCTGATCTTCTGCTCTATTTCCCAGTCTAGCCCATGCCCTACGGGCAAGATCCTCGGCCTCGCCCATGGCACTTCCTTCCTTTTCACCATTTGGTCCCCTGGTTGATGAGGTATAGGTATTGAGGCATATCAACGCTTGCGAGGACAATTTCGCCGTCGGGAGAGAGACATGGAATCGGCTTGCCAGGTGGGCCGTCAAATGGGTATCTGATTGCAAATGAGGAGGGAGTGCAGGCAATGAAGCCTGCAAATGAGCAGGAACATTGCCACGAGCAGCCATTTTGATTGAGATGTATTGGACGCGTCACAATATGTCCACAGACGAGCCACGAGTCGGCTCACCGCCGTACCGATCACCCAAGCTCTCAATTCATCGAACGAAGTTTGCGTCTTCGGGCAGTTGTTGAGTTGGAACAGGGAGGGTTTGCGAGTTGGCAACTGTGATCGTTCGGGGGCAACGAGCGTCAATATGTGCCGGTGTAACCAATTGCAGAGCGAAAGAATAATAGCGAGAGTTCGTCAAGTCGTATCAAAGATTGTGAATGAAAGAACCAACATACATGAAATCAATGTGAGGTATGTTGAGATGAGCAAACAGTGAAAGCAACAGAATTGGCTTCGCGCAAGGGGGGTTTGAGACCAGGACTGTGGTTTCTTGTGGATAAAGATGGGCGGAGTTTGTAATCGTCATTACAAACAAAACACTCAACGGGTCATTTCGACACCCCGGCATGGTAGCGGTTTAGGCTTTTTCAGTGTCTGAGATCTCACCAACCCGACAGTGAAGCTCGCACTGCGCCGCCCACGTTTCCCTCTCCAGCAGTGGGTGTTGACTCAGGCCTATACTGTCCAATGATGCTGATAGGTGAGAGTTTCTACTCTAAAACTCCGGGCCCCAAGTATAGGGCGGTGATGACGGTCTTGTGAGTTGTTCACATCGCCTGAAATCTGACTTATTGTCATGCACACCCTATCTAGCCTTCTAGTTACCTCCAAGGCCACCTTCGAGCTTTCCTCTACGGAGTCTTTCGAGGCCGGGATGGGTCACAGCCATCAGTCGGAGTTGCTGCGCGGTGAGCGAAAAGAGCATTGGAGTCTAGCAGTCATACGGGGAGGAGGTTGGGGGATTGTCCTTTGCGAAGCAAATACACACCTCGCTATCCAATAATAACAGAGATGGAATGCATCGTCCGTACGAGGTACATGCGCCCAGTATGCGGCCAGGAGAACAGACACCACATGCATGCTATTTGGGATCGGCACTGGGTGTTTGGATCTCCGACGTAACACAACATACGAGGTCCTTGATGTTCTTTACTCGTGCGTACCTAGGTACCTGGATAGTCGTCTACAGACACCCCAGTTCGAGGCCAGAAGCACCAGGACAAGAAAAGGGGTCACCGTTATTACTTCAAAAATTTTTATAGTGGTTCTTTTGCTGTGGGCAGCGCTCCTTTTCTCTTCCTTCCTCTCCACACAAATTTCCCCATCCTGAGGCAACACCAGAAGCAAACAGGATTATCCGACAGCTCATCCGTTGCCGCTATTGATAAGCGCATGACCCCATCTTCGGAATCGTAATGGTTTGGAGGCTGACCACGGACACACACATGCAGCCCGGTCGCCGGTAAGACCAACTGAGACAAATGCGAGTGGACATGCAGCATGCATTCTGCAGGTGGGCGAGACGGTGCAGAAGCGTGCCACATGCTGACCGAATCGCCATCACGTGACCGCGCCGCCGCTTGGGTCCTGCGCTGGTTTGAGGCAAAATGATTCCGTGTGCAACCCGACCACCAAACAGTGGGCAATGAGTGGGAACAAACTGAAACTAGGACGAGCGAAATGGATTCTTTCTGCTCTTCCATCAAAACATTTCACTTGGTACGAGTATTCGTACGAGTCCTGAATCCATAGCCGTGTCTCATCACCAAATTTGACATTAGACACCATGGGTCATCAACACCTTTCCGGGAGACTCATTATTGCGTCGTACGTAAAGTGGTCTTAATTCTTGACGCGAGCTTGACAGGCGGCTTTGTTGACTTTTCCGCGTCCGTTGCCATGGAGCACATTAACCGTTGGTGTGATTGGCCTGGACAAGATTGACAGGCTGTTTAACCTCCCGGGCTCCCCTGCAGCAACCCGAGTGGCTTAGGCCCAGAGCAGTATAACGCCCAGCAAATGTCCGGGGCTCAAGTGCGCAGAAATGGGTGCTCAGACCCAGGTGGCGCTACAGATTGGCTGCTATTCTTGACCTGGCGTGACCGTGGCTGCGGATCGAGGAGCAGCTGGGCATGGGTCGATATTCTGTCGTCAGGCTGTGGTATGGGTAACGATCAATACACACTCCCCTAACCTGGAAAAACATCGTTTGGATGCACTCCGCCATGTTCGGGGCTCATGTCGTGGCCTTGTCGACAAC
>WJFF01000214.1:43360-55349 GCA_011800825.1 Fonsecaea pugnacius | reverse complement strand
CGGTGGGGGTGGCGGAGGCGCTGTTCGACCATATGATGATCCAGAGTCGTTTCGGGCGTGCGATGATGCGCCGTTGAGCTGTTGAGGAAGTGCATGGGGCCCAGCAGGGGTGGGAACAGGACGCTGAGCTTGCACTGCGGGTTTCGGCGCCGGAACAGCTCGCCTAGCAGCCGTCTTCGATGGTTGACCTCCTGGACCCCCTGGTCTGAGCAGTTTACCAGTCGTAATAGGCCTGGCAACTGCTTTAGCTCGCGGAGTTGGTTTCGAGACCGAATTGGCTGGTTCTCCTTGCGGCACGTGAATCGTTCCTGATTTGTACACGTCGTCTCGAGTGACTCCCGGGTCTTTCTGGACTTTGACCACTGCAGGTTTCCCTGGCTTCTTGTTGTACTCAATCTGGGGTCCGATTTTGAGGTTCATGCCGCCGACTGCGACGGTCTTGAATTGCAGGAAGAATTCAGTCTTGAAAACACAGTTGATGAGGGGATCTGGCTCCTGGGCAGACCCAACGCCCAGGGCAAACCAATCATCCCGCAGGTTCGAACACGAGATGTATTTCACCGCGCCAATGGGTATCGTTCTTTCGGCAGAGATCTGGAGTTGGCTGTTCACCACGGCTTGCACAATGATGTAGACCGATTTTGGAGTCAGAACAAGAATCCGCGGCATCCGCTGCGATGATCGTCCAAACTTGGTGACCAACAGCTCACAACGCGCTGAAAACACACACCGTTCCTGAGGGTTGAGGTGGATCGCATCTCTGAGGACGCGACCTTGACCACCCGGCATATTGAGACCAAGGTAATCGCCGAAGAATCGTCTGGAACCAAGCAAGCTGTATCTGCGGCGTTCCTTCCGACCTGCCAAAAGTCTGTGTCCCTGATCTCGGAATTCAACCTCTTTAACGCCAACCTTGGATTTACGCCAGAATCTTTGGATCCTGGTCGCTGCCTCGGCTCGATATCGCAGGTAGTTTCTCCAAGCCCTCTGAATGCGGACGGCCATGTTGTGCCAATACCGGTCTCTCATATGCTCAAGCCCAAACAAAGTCTCTGGAGTCTTGATAAATGCTTTAGTCACACCCATCTGATATTCCTCTTTTGGAATGCTTGTGTCTTTGAAGATAATTTCCGACGCAGTCCTGACATCTCCTGTGTAGGTGTATTCTCCGGCGTAAGAAAGTTTAGGTGACAACAAGGCGAACCTTTCCACGAATTTGTCGAAAGTCTGACGATAGGCGAAACCAGCTCGCCGGATGCGAACGTTTTCTTGTAGACCCAGATACTTGATCTGGTGGAGCACGTTGGGCTCGTTGTATTCTTTGGGCGACTTGTTCTCGTTGGGTTTGATGGTTCGGATGTACGACGGCTGCGCTTGCATCAGTGTATCCACCAGTTCATTGGCAGATATCTTGATCTTGTCCCCAGCAGTTGGAGGTCGTCGCTTGTCGTCCTGGTCGACCTGATTTGGAAATAGCTCGTGGACAAATCCGTTGGAGCTCTCGCCGACCAGATTCAGAAGATCTTTCAGAAGTTGATCCTTGTTCTTGTCCGTCATTCCTGCAACCTGATAGCTCACGTCGCCAGCATAATGCTTGATGATAAATTGACCTTGTCTGCTCTCAAAGTTAGGGTTACTTGACAGAAAGTTCAGTCGGCCAACAAAGGTCTGATCAGCAGCTCCGGAGTCTGCATGGGCTGTTGCGCAGGCGTCGTTGAGAGCAGCAAAAACACCCGGGGGCCTCTTGTCCTCGATCAAAGAGCAGACAACTTTGTTGTCGAAATATTTGATCGGAGTCCACTGGATCTGTTCGCGAGCGTACTCTTCCTGCTCGGCTTTCAAGGTCAGCTGGATGAAGATTTGCTGCAACTTCTCGTTGACGTAGTTGATACACAGCTGCTCGAACGAGTTCTTCTCAAAAATTTCGAACCCGTAGATATCAAGAATACCAATCGTGTTCTTCACCACGCCCTGTGATCTCAACGAGACATTGGTACGCGCCACAATCCAATCAAACAGATTGAAGTATATGGCTTTGGCAAGAGCATCTCGAACAGCACTAGCCTGGACTGGGTTCAGGGGCGACTCGTAGATGGACCCTCTGCGTCCACCACCGCGGGCTGTTTCGACGATTCTGATGGTCATAGCTTTGTGTACATGAGATGATTCCACCTCTAGCAGATAAGCGACAAAATCCACCACGGATGAATCTGCAATATCGACACCTCCTTGATCATTCTCCCTGAATGTGATGTTACCGATCCACAAAATGGCAGCTAGAAGACGGAAGATATTGTCCTGCTCGGCCTTTGTTAGACCAATAATCTGCATGGCGTTCAGTGTCTCTCGGAAATCGTTCGCATCGTCTATTCCTGGTACATCGAAGCATTTCGACCGGCTCGTATATACGTATGACTGAGGTTGCTGGACACCGAAGGTGTCTCTGTACTCCTTCGGGGCGGCTTTCGTGAACTGATAGAAAATGTGGAAATTCCTCTCGTTTGTGATCTGTCCCACCACCCGACTCTTTTCCAGCAGGTAGTTTGTGACCTTGGCCCCCACAGGCTCACCTTGTTCATTAAACTCGAGCTCGAGGTATTTTCCGAAACGGGAAGAATTGTTATTCCGCAATGTTTTGGCGTTGCCGAAGGACTCGAGGAGAGGATTTGTAGCAAGGACCATGTCCTTGGTTCTCTGGATTCTAGAGTCCGTTCCGCCAGAGACACTGGCAATGTATTGCATCAAGCGCTTGGCGGCTTCCGTCTTGCCTGCGCCCGACTCACCAGAAATGATCACACATTGGTTGTCTTTGTACGCCTTCATATTGTAGTAGGCCGACTCTGCAACGGCAAACACGTGTGGGGGGACTTCGAGACGGTTGCGCCCCCGGTAGCTCTGGACGACCTGATCTGTGTAGATCCCCAAGTCCCGGAAGGGGTTGACTGAGACCAACACATGGCCGATATAGGTGTAGATCTCGCCATGTTCGAAGCGCTTCTTGAGGTTGTCATTGATTGACTCATTTGAGACTTTGCTCAGCAGTGTGAGATCTGAAACGCCCACTTCCTTCTTTTTTGTGATCTCAAAAGTCGCTTTTTTGATCTGCGGTTGCCCGGAATCTGCGTGTGAAGACTTGCCGCCGCCAAAAAGAGACGATTTAGGTGCGCGAGAGGTCTTGCCTTCGCGGCGCTTTGTTTGACCCTAGGAGGAAAAAGTGAGTGTGTCGGTCTATGGGTGAATATGGCGCGGGGACACTGACCATGGTGATGGTGCGGATTGATTAGGACATAAGCGCGAGAAGGGTATATAGGATGGGAAAGAGTCGGTCGGTTTGCGCGAGGGACATATACTGAATACGAGAATAGAGAAACCCGAGAACTGTGAAAGCAAAGTATCACGCAAGAAGCACAATTGGAAAAGGGCTGGGTGGCCTTTGGGCTGGTCTGATGAGATTGGCAAATGAGTGCGGCGGTGCTTTGTCGATGCTTGTAACAAAGTCAGGCACCGACACAGGCGCCGGAGTGACTATGACATACCAACGGCGCTATAAGCGGATGCTGCGGTTAGTCAGTTCCATATTACAGCCTCACAGCCTATCCACCAGCTTAACCACAACCTCTCCACGTCCTGACACAGGCACTCGTATCCTCCAATCTCCATCGCCACACCTCGCTGTGGCTGTGAGACCACGACACGCAAGCGGCGTTGATGTTCCGTCATCTCTCTTGGCTTCAGCATATCAGCCGCCGCACTTCAAAAATGTCCAGCGTCCTCCACGCGTACCAATCCTTTAGCCTAGATCGACGTGAGCCTGCTAGGTACACCTAGCATCCCGTCCAAAGTCCCTAGGTATCCGGAAATTGCCTCAACAGCAAGGGCACTAAGCATGAGCTTTGCACAGGCAGATGTCAATACAAGAGTTTGCGCATTTTTCAATCTCCAATGGACGATCTCTCACGCCCTGACCATGCCTATCATACTTCCGATCCCAGTCAGTGGGAGTTGTACCAATGTATATGGTGGAGAAGAAGTACAAGAATGATGCAGCGAGGAATTCTGATCATTCTTTGCATCTGTAGGTCGATACAGCATAGGCATTGCTGAATACCGAGAATTCGTCTACTATTTATCCGACATCTGGCTCAGATCAATACTTGTCTCTCAATCTTGGTCCATATTGTTCAGTCCAGCCGGGCATATTGTCATTTCATGACGTTGTGAAGAGCATGATTCTATCTCCTTTCTCCCTTTCCCAAATTCCTCGAATTATTCCCCCATCACCTTTTTCGAGTCAGCGGCGTTGACATAGGCCGGATATGCCTCAACAACCTCCTCGTCATGAGTGTCGTCGATATACTTGGCGGCAAACACACGCTTGGTCAAGTCTTGTGCCTCCCCCAAAATCTTCGCAGAGTTAGCGGCGTCGACATATGCTGGATAAGCATCAACCACCTCCTCGCCGTCAGCACCTTCAAGATATTCAGCAGCGAACAAGCGCCTCTCAAGATTGTGTGCCCCCTGGACAACCTCCGCTAAGTTGACGGCCACGAAATTCGCCCCGTCCGCTTCCACCACTTCTGCTCTGTCGGCAAGCCCAACATACTCTGCTGCGGAGACACGCTTCGATTGGCCTTGTATCATGTCGTTGAATTTGTCGACCGGTAGTGCTAGGACAGAAATTGCTGAAAGGAGCAAGGATGACAATGTTGAAAGCAACATGGTGTAGCAGGGTGTTGGTTGATTTTGAATGGTCTAGGTGTTGGCGGTAGGAGGCATGCTGGGACTTTGGCCATGAGAGCATCACTAACTCTTATACTTGATCTGGGATTGCCTAGAGACACGAACAAGGTGAGCCCCTCTGCGCTTCCACACGATGGAGGAAGCCTGCATACCTAGAATGCGTACAGAAGTGACGGTAAGCAGCTACCCATGTATGATACACTATCAACATGCCTGTCCTCTTGAGAAACAAGTTTATTGATCAGCAGGCACCCGATTCTTCCACTGAGAAATGGCGATGGTCGTAGAAAGCACGGAACGATCCATCGATAAACTCATTGCCACGATCTTTTGTGTTCTAGGCGACTGTACCTACTTGACGAAAAATGCTGGCGACCGGTAATGTGACACAAAGGACCAACTCGATCTTTCTGTCGATAGGGCTCTTCTCGCTTAGAAGAAGCTGGAGTGAGGGTGGCGAGTCTGGCATCAAACGAGGTAGACGAGCCGCAGCAAAAGCGGCTTCAAGTACGCTCTTACCAGTGCTCCCAGCTTTGGCGTACGTCTCGATTTCTCTCTGCGAGATTGAAATCGTCAAATTAGCAGCAAGCCTGTCACCAGCGGCCGACCGCTTGCAGCGTTCCACCATCAATATGGGCTTCTTTCGCAGGACACTGAACGACGGCCACTTCGAAGGGGAGGGGGTGCAAAGCGAAGGTATGCTTGAAGAGGTCGCCCCGTTCCTCTGGAACGAAGGAGCCAGGAGACAGCTGGAGAGGAAAGGAATACCACACAAAGTCAGATCTGCCTCGCTGTCAATTCTTCTCGCCATCATAGTAGCGCTGATGGCGTCCGGCGTCACCTTCTGGATCACAGCAGAATGGTATCATGGGGATTGTCGCAGCACAAATGATCTATGGTGTGGGTATCAATCTGCGAGGCTTTCGTTTATCGGGACTGACATCTTGTATGACAGCGCCAGCGGAAGAACAAGTAGAGTATTTCGACCTCGACATCGACAATGACTTCGCTGCTGAAAGCCGGTACCGTGGGCCGCCGACCCCAGAGCTGGATGCTGCATGGGAAGAGCTTTGGCACTTTGGCTACGTCGCTATTCCCCGCGACAAGCTTCCAGAGCTTAATAGACAAGAGCAACTCCCTGATGGCCGTGCTGTGGCCAGAATCAATGGCAGTCCCGACCACTTCCAAGCGTCCTTGGAGGTCTTCCATCAACTCCATTGCCTGGGGAGCACCTTACAAGGCCCCTGATAGACTTTGTGACTCTGATCCGGGACTGACGTCGTGCTGCTTCATGGACTTGCAGGATGTAGTCCGCCAGCACAGCTGGGCTTCGTACTATGCCCGACACACTGACACGGTGCGTACGCCGGCCGACCTCAAAGTCTCGCCGGTTGGGCTCCGCATGCACGTCGACCACTGTATCGAGACATTGCGCAAGACCATCATGTGCCAGAGCGATGTCACGCCGCTGCTCATCATCAACGACCCCGCCAAGCCAGATGGGTGTCCAGACTTCAGCGCCTTCCACCGCTGTCGCAAATTCCACAAAGTGTGGGCGTGGATGAAAAGAAATCAACGAGACGTGCCGAGGAGGATGGATCACACAGGTTCAAAGGCTCATAGTGTTAGTGAAAGTGAGTGAAGGGGTGCCCAATTTTGCACGAAATTGTCGAGCCATGCATTGAAGTGTTCGGATTCCGTCGTATTTTCCATCTACCTCAGGCACTGCGCAATCAAATGATCCATTCATCCTCCCAGAAGTCAACAAGGGTCTTTGTGACTACTGGTCCCAGGTACTCGGCCAATCGCTCCCTTCCGTTGTTTGTCCTGGTAGCTTCCTCCAAATCTCGAACGGAATGGCACAGGTCAGTCAATACGTTGGCATCGTGTACGGAGAGGGGCTGAGTGGGCGCCGAGGTGCTGGCATGAGCGACCAAGGTGGTAGGCATTGGCATTGGCGGTGTCCTTAACTCGTATCTCTTGTGCAGCTCTTGAATGTAGCGCTCGACTGTAGGTACGATGCTTTCGACTGACAGCGCAATGAGAATAGGGATGGTTGACACACCTAGCATTCTAGGAGGTAGCCCGCGAGGTTAGAACGGCTAGCAGGCGCTCTTCGGAGGGCCTTGCGAGCACCCTTACCGATGTTGCAGAGATGAGAGAATATGAAAGGCGCACATGGAGGGTCTTCCGCTGTTCTCAATCACCATGGCCACGTAATGATCTGTCATCTGCTTCGTCCGCGATAAGAAAGGACGCAGTTGTTCTTCGATGGAGGTCATAGGATCGGAGGCCCACAATAAGAGAACATGGAGCGTGGCTGGCTGATCGTGTCCGGAGAGCGGAATGACAAGATCGCAATCAGTCGTTTCGCCTTCTACTGTATTTCATCAGCTTGCTCTTGTTTCGGTGCATCCAGGATTGACCTTGGAAGCTGATCGATGTCGAGGCGACCAGAGCAGGTCCCAGTGTGCGCCATTCTGGTCGAGTTCGAAGCAACGGAGAAAACTTCGCGTGCAACATGTTTGAGGACTTTTTTTCAATCAGGGGTATCTCTGTATGAAGGTAAATAAATGTACAAATGTTGAGTCGGGAGTTCTGGTCATCATCCTGGTGCCAAGAAGGCGGGCACCTTGTATATGCCGTCTTCATCTTCCTTCGGCTCCTCACTTTTTCGGTTTCTGCTCAGCAGCCGCCTTTTCTGCCTCTTCCAAGGCCTTTTGTTGTCTACGCTTCTCCTCCAATGCCTTATCGGACTGTACAAGGATCTTCTCCGCCGGTCCTGGCTCGTTCTTTGCCAGGGTCTGCTTTGCCTCGTTGTCACTCTTGGAGAAAGATATCAGAGATGTCAGGCGTGACCAGTAACCTGGCGGTTGCGCCGCCTTCTCGTCGTCTTTGTCTTTGTCTTCTTCGTATATTTCCTTGGGCAACAATCTTATTGCGGCTGTTGGCTTTCCATTCTTCTCTTGTGCTCGCAGGCGGAGGACTTCCCTCTCTAGCTCGACCAATGCTTTTCGGGCCGCCTTTTCAGACTCCTCCAGGTCGTTCAGTCTCTCGGCGATATCATCCCTCCGCTGGGTCGCTTTCCTGCCCGACCGCCACGACTCGAATAGGATCAGACCAGCCGCAACACCAAAAAGAAATGTCTCGCTTATAAAGTTGGCACCCGACTCGATGGCTTTGGCTTCGGAGAGGGGCCTAATCTTGGGTTTCGGCCGCGGCTTTGGGGGCTCTTGTGCTTCTTTGGCAGCCTTTGTAGCAGCTTCCTCTTCAGCTTTCATCTGTGCTTCTGTCTTGACGGTGGGGATGTTGGTATGTTTATGCCTTTTTGCAGCCTCTGCAGCCTGCTCCTTCGCGACCTGTTTTTCCAGAGCTGCGGCATCTTGTAGCAGACCGATGCGCCATCGCATATCAATTCGGTGGAGAGTCTGGGCAAAAGAGATGCAGGTTCGGCGGAAGCCATCATGCTCCCGGGCTTGTTTCTTGATGAAATTCTTCGACAGTCAGACAAGCGTCGACAGCACAGAATCCTTTGAACTCACAGCTATTGGTTTGGAAAGGGTACGAACTGCCAGTGACGTGAACTTGAGAGTCAGCGACATGTCGTTATAGATGCCTGTGAAGTGATAGACTTTCAAAGACCGCCATTAACCGCAGTCAAACAACTCGGCCATTAACTATCGTTCATCCTGTCGTACTTTCAAGTCACTGAACATACTGACAACGATCGATCAGTTCAAAGGAGAGACCTGGGTACCTCGTGGGTCTCGAGTTGAGCGACTTTTGGTCGGCCTTGCAATGGCCTGGCTCGGGGCCGTACGATTGAGCTCCAGGTGGGTGCCCATGGGGAGCTCACACGCCCAAAAGCCCCTCACCGGAAAAATGAAATTTCCGCATTGTCGACAAACATGCCAAGAGATAACCGATCTTTGCCTATTTCGGTTGGTCAATGTTTACTTTCCATCTCCTTTCGTCACCAATGAATTGATTGCATGCTACATCTGACCTGTTGTTCCCATAGTTCAATCTACAACGGCCGCTGTTTTTGTCTCGCCAAAAAGTTGGCAGCCTGCGATAGAACACCGCTGTGTGGCAAGGCCTTCACATCTGACATGGAGGTCCTTTCACCACGATCAGCAAATCTTCCCATGGCTCCTCCAAAAGCTACAAGAAAGCCCAAAGTCGACGCCAAGCCGAAGACGGACGTCAAACTTACCAATCCCGATCGAATTGACGACAGATGGAGACCACCGCCGTCAATAACAGAGCCTGGTCCGTCGCCAGAAACCTACATTATGGGCAGGAAGCTGGGAAAAGGCGGATTCGCAGTTTGTTTCGAGGGAAGGTCAAAAACAACATTCGAAGTGTTTGCCCTCAAAGTCGTCAAAGCAAAGGTTGAGCAGAAGAAGATGATGGAGAAGTTCCGAACCGAGCTTCAGATTCATGCCAAAATGCACCATCCAAACATTGTCGAATTCCTTCGTGCCTTCACCATCGACGAGTACACCTATGTGGTCCTTCAGATGTGCCCCAACGGGAGTCTTACAGAAATGGTCAAAGTCCGCTCCTGTCTCAGTCTCCCTGAAGTACGCCGGTACATGATTCAGATATGTGGAGGAGTCAAATACATGCATAAGCGATCCGTCATTCATCGAGATCTGAAGATGGGCAATATTTTCCTGGATGCCCGGATGAATATCAAGATTGGAGATTTTGGACTGGCTGCAGTCATGGCAGATGAGCATGATCGTCGGACCACACTCTGCGGCACCCCGAACTACATCGCTCCAGAGATTTTGAGCAAGTCCGGCCACCGTGGCCACGACAACAAAGTGGACACTTGGGCTGTTGGGGTGATTTGTTACGCCATGCTCATGGGCACTCCTCCCTTCCAGTCAAAGACCCAACAGGAGATATACACCAAACTAAGAACGCTGGAATATGAGTGGAGGATTGACAGTAAGAACTACATTCCACAACAGGCAAAGGACTTTGTGGCTTCATGCTTGAACCTCAATTCTGCCGAGAGACCAGAGATGGACGAGCTGGTTGAACATGACTTTTTCACGATGGGAGCGATTGCGGACGAACTGGACATTTCTTGCCTCAGAGCGAATCCGACATGGCTGCAAAATGCTGACCCCCGTGGAGACAAAGTACAATCGGGATACGGAATCAGTCACAGCAGGATATGCCGCGAATGTGGTATCGGAATCGGTTCGGATGGTCGAACTCGAGCAGGAGTCGGCACTGGTCTAGACATCTCGACCCTGGTGGAAATCGAGGCTGAAAATAGAGAAGGGTGTGCACCAGTCGTTCCCTTACCGCCAGGGACCCTATATAAACAGTTCTCGGACGCGCACGCTGACTGGACAGCACGGCAGAAACACCCACTGTTAACAACACGCGTCCGCAGTCGAAAACCTTTTTCGGAACAGCCAGAATCGTCTTCTTCACGAAGCGGCAAAACCGAAACCGAGGCACTGCCAGTTGTCGGATCCAAGGCTCCTTTACCGCCAGCAAGCGCCACATCCAGACCGTTTCAAAGCTTCGCAGCCCAACAAAGGCAACAAGCAATCCCATCGGGAGCAGTGCGACGAGGTCCACTTGCGCAAGAGGAGATTCCTAAGGCAGAACAATCGAAAATTGTTGAGCCTCCTCTTCAACCACTTTTGAGAGAACGGCCGATGCGTGCGGCCACTACCCGTACCACAAGAAGTGCGGCGTTGCGTGATCCCATACCCCAGATATCTAGGACTTTACCGAGATCGACGACTGCGCCTGACTTTATGAATGAGATTGTCAAACAAGAGCTGAGCCAAAACAAACCAGAGGTTCGGAGGATCAAAAGCGGAATCTCCACCATCGCCTCAAACGCTGAAAGCCAGCGGGCGAAGAGCAGTTCACGATCGGCCGTGGTAGCAGAAGGAGCGTCTGCGCGTTCGAAGTCGTCCTCTTCTCCTGACCCGACAGGGTCAATGGGAGACGTGCCTTCACATGTGTTACAACCCACTAATGCAAATGACAGACAACCTATGACAGGGACGATAGAGAAGCAGAGACCAGCCAGCGCCGAACAGAAACAGCGAGTAGTATCGACGACGGAGCGCGCGCGCACAGTGGTTCTTCCAAAACATCAACCTAGAATCATTGGCAGAGCAGACCGTGCGACATTGGTCCCCCGGTCTTCAAATATCGACGTTCTGAATTCGCTGCAATGCCTTCACAAGGCTCTTGATCCGCGCAGGTTCGATGAGGCAGGAAGGCGTCCAAGATCAGCATACGGCACCAGAAAACCTCGGACCCGATCCACATACCCTCGTGTTGACAAGTGGGTAGACTATTCCACCCGGCATGGTATTGCGTACATCCTCTCCGATGGCACGGTAGGCATGATACTCAAATCATCGGAAGACAACTCCTTGCCGAGTAGTTGTGTGGTGGTGCGCCATGCCAGCAGCCACACCATCAGGCGAGCCAAGGGTTTGGAGTATCAATTTGTGCCACAAGGAGCCGATGCCGCGGACGTCGAGTTCTATGAACAGAGTGATTACGAAGCGGGGATGAAGCGACTCGACGTCCCTGCACGACATTTCCTGCTGGACCTGGAAGCACACCCGAATCAAGTCGCAGCCGCCAACGCGATCCAGATGCGGTTGGCGGGCAGTGAGGCTGAGCGGATGAAGGAGGTTGCGCTTTTGGACAAGTTCGGAAAATATATGAACAAACAGGGAAGGCATGACGACTCGACCAGTGGCAGGGCAGCTGGCAAAAGCGACCGGTTTGTGCACTTCTACCAACGAGTGGGGAATGTTGGGGTCTGGAGATTTGCAGATGGAGGATTGCAATTTAATTTTCCGGATCATACCAAGGTCACCATCCTCGGGCCGGCTACCGAGGAAGAAGGTGAGGACGGGCAGTACCGAGTTAACTGCGTCTATCTCATGCCCACTGATGCCATTGGACTTGCCAACCATGGCGGACTCAGCGGGGAAGCAATGGAGCGTCGCGATGAGTTGAGCTTGCCAATGGAAGACATCATGAGCGATACGCTGCGTCGGTCGGAGATGGAGATTGTGCGCACAAACGAGATCAAAGAGAAACTCTGCTGGGCGCGCGCCGTCATCGGATGCTGGATCAAAGAAGGTGGACTTGGTAAGATGGGAGAAGAGAGGTTGGGATGGAGCGGATTGCAAGAACGACGAGACGATAAGCGGATCAAGCTGCAGTGGGTGACGGTTGGGAGGTA
>WJFF01000214.1:10038-25736 GCA_011800825.1 Fonsecaea pugnacius | reverse complement strand
ACACACACAACCCCCCATAGAAGAGATAAAACCCTTCCGGCCTAACTATCACCTGTCTACTGTATAAGAGAGCAACATGTTGGATTTTTCCCTACCTGCCTGACAACTCTACACCGCTAGATCCTCCGGCTTGACCATCCCACGTTTAATCATCTCGGCAAGCACGGGCGTGCCGTCGCCGTACAGCGTCATCGACTTGACCTTGAACCCCTTTGGGCCGCTCGGATCCGCGACGCAGTTGAAGAGGAACGCGCCCGGCACGACCACATCCCACCGCCGCCCGGATAGATCCTCCCTGGTCTTCTCCCCCGGCGCGGCGAGGTTGGCGAAGACATGCGCCACCCCCATCATCTCCCACCCGCTCCCGTCACCACGCTCGTACACGCAGCAGTACCGCGGCTCGTGGAGGTGCTCCGTGAACGGCGCGTAGCCCGCCAGCCAGCCCTGCCATGACGCCTCACCCGGCGCAAAGACCGTGCCGTCGGCCTTGGTGAAGATAAAGTCGTCGGTGTGGTAGCGCGTGTAAGGGCCCTTCTTCATGTCGCCCTGGTCAAAGGCCTCTTGGTGGTCGAAGAGGAAATCGAGGACCGGGTGCTCACGGAAGCTCTGGCTCTTGTCCGAGCCGTCGATGTGGACGACGTAGGCGGAAACGGTGGCATTGGACATATTTGGCCGGATGGTGTCAACAGAGCAAAAAAATAGATGCGCTGTCCGAGGGGTGTTTTGAGTTTGAGATGATAGAATACTGTCACCAAGCTGTAGCGACGAGATGAAATGAGATGGTCCTTGTAGGAGGCGTGTATCCAGCTAGCTAGGTAGGTAGGTATCTTCTCGATCGACTGAGAGTAGGGGCACCATGGGAATAAATGTCACAGATATGTACATACATGCAGACGTACATACCTCTCCCTTTCTCCCCGTATCCCTCTCTTTTGTTTTCCCCCCTCAGCCGCACCACTTCATTTCAGCCGTACTTACCTCTATACTCTGTACCGCCCAAGGCTTAACTCCTCAGCCGCACCCTGCACCCTGCACACTTGTACAGACCACGTGTAAAAGGCCTTGACGAGTAAAACTGGTCCCCCATTCGTATCTTTTCACGCATGCAGGACCGTGGCGGGCGTGGAACAAACAAAAGAGCCACACAGCGAGGAACTTGCTCTGAGGATGATGGCGGCAGTCAAACGCCATAGGTCGTGTTAGGCGCTGTGGCTTGGTCTGTCGGGGACTTGCCCAGCGGCATCGCCGTTCTCTTTTCTCCTCGTATCGACTACGAGGTACAGTAGTGGATGCTAGAGAGGGAGAGAAAGGAATCCAGTTCCGAGGAACAATCGAGGACAAGCGAAGCCAAGAAAAGCTTCTTCAAGGGGCTTGTGTTGCTTCAATCATTAATTAATTAGAATGGTATGACTTCTATTCACTTCGTTGATTCGTTTACTCATAGTTACCATGTGTACCAAAGTACCTCGTACATGTCCCTGCATCACATCAGACCATATACCACACACCACGCACCACATCCCATGTCCAATGAATTTAGATATCCTTGGGAAACCCCTCTACATCCTGAATATCCTTGGGCAACACACTTTGTGAAGGCACTTCATCACCCGCCCCCGCCTCCGTGGCGTCCCATCTGGTCTGGTACTCTGCCATGACCTGCCTGCTGGAAGTGGCGTCCTGCACAAAGTCCCTCACGCTGGGCGCGGGGACGAAATAATGCAGCGCGACAAAGACGACGGCCGCGATGCAGAAGCCGACCAGGAAGGAAATGTAGTACAGGTGCGTCCAGCCCAGGGAGACGTGGATGTCGTTGTTGACGTTGGAGATGAAGCCTGGCATCGAGGGGAAGACGCCGCATGCCCACTGTGAATTGAGTATTTGTTAGCTTTCTTAGGGCAAGACCGACTCTTCGAGGGCGGAGACCCAGATCAAATACCAAAAGAAACTGCCTGTACATACCGCTATCGGCGCCCGCCAGTCGATCCCATACGTGTACCAGTAGATGCTGGTCTTGTCCCCTCGGTACAGATCATCCACCTTGATCTTTTGGCGATGCACAACGTAGTACGAGGAGATCATGAGCCCGATCATCGGCCCCAAGAAGACGCCATAGCTTGACAGCACAGCCAGGAACGTCGAGGCGGTGGCGAGCAGTTGCCACGGGTTGACCGCCATAGACAATATCGCCGTGATATAAGCTCCCCTGCGGATGTTGATGTACCGCGGGAAAGTCGCAGCAAAGTCAAAACCCCCGGACAGTGCGTTGCCGGGGACATTGATACCCCATTGCGAGATGACCAGCGCAGCACCTCCAAAAAAGCCCGCAGCTCGAGATCTGGAATCCCCGTCGTGCATCATGGCAATCAGCAAATCAGGAAGACTCCACAGCGCAGCACCGTACCGCCTTTGCGTGGCCGCCGTCACGAGAATTCCCACAACAGAGCTGATGATCGAATATGTCGCGGCACTGACGATCTGACCCCAGATGGCGTCCCTGGGCCGGCGAGCGAAGCGCGCGTAATCGTTCTGGTTCAGGATCCCGGCTGCAATGCCTCCTATAGCGCTGATGATGCCGTACAGGACCGCCCAGCCGGTCGAGGTGTCTTGGGTCTGTGGGTGACCGGTAATAGTGTCACCGAACCCGTCCATCGTCGCCAAGGCCCATATCAAGAGCACAATCTCAAAGGTGAAGATCGAGGCCACGCCAACGTAGAAAAACACTTTTAATTTATGCGGCCGGATCCAGATCAGCGGCAGAGAGATGAGGCAGAAGATCCAGTAAGTAAGGAACGAGGCAGACGTCAGTCCCGCGGCGTGAAGGTGGTTGGGGATGCGTTGTTCGAGATTCGGCCATATCGCTTCAAGGCAGACGTAGACACATTGTCCCCCTATCCAGGCTTGCACGGCATACCACACCAGCGACAAGAGGATCCGGTTGTAGATGACGAAGGAACTGCCATACATGCCCCAAACGTAACGATTGGCGATGGGGAATCCGAGGTGGTAGAAAGCGCCCGGCGTGCTGTTCAATACTATCTGCATTCGCCATATGATCCCGAGCGGTTAGCACTGGCCAGGACTTTCGAGCGCCATCTTTCTGAGAGAACTGAATGAGATGCACCGCTTACAAAGACGGTTGACAGGACTGCGCCGACAATTATGGCGATGATGGCTTGCCACCAGTTCAACCCAAGGGCGATCAGCGAACTTCCGGTCATGTACGTCGAGATATTGGTATTGGTCAAAACCCCTGGGGCGCGTGTCAGATGGGTTTGCCTCAGGCGTGTGAGGAAAGCCTTTCAACATACAGAGGTTGTGGAAAGTCCAAAACGTCCATGTTCGCCGGCCCTTCTCGATCGGCTTGATATCATTATTGATCCATCGGTTTGGAATCGTACCGCCTTCGTATGGTACCTCGAGCTTTCTCAGGAAACCTTGGGGGTCCACCATCGTGCCAGAGATAGTCCCCGTGGGGTGCAAAGAGGGCAGACGCAGCCGGCCATTGTTGATGGAGAGGAGGAGAGAGCGAGAGATATAGACTGCAGTTCTCCGTCGCTGAGGATTCTCCTAACCACTGATTAATCATGCACTGATAACAACTCTTGCGAAGATCAGTTGCATACCGGTGGCCTGCCTCCTTAGTCTTCGATCAATTGGCGCTTAATCATCTCCCTGTACCTCCTCTCGAGATACGATTTGGACTGACTGAGCTTAGAGGCAATGACAGAGGCCAGGGTCGTCTAGCCTGGGTCTGCGGGGGCCCATGCCGGCCAAGGAGAGGGGCGATAGGTGCATTCATAGACCTTAGCCACGACCGAAACCGGAGCGTTAAGGTCAAGAAAGATGGACCCAAGATGGGCCGCGAAGTATGCCCAGGTATCAAAGTGTGTCGATAAGCCTATAGCTGGGTCCCGTTGCTTGTCACCTGCCTGTTCTGATACTTGCTCCCGCTCTAGGTTTGCTGGGTCGCTGGAACAACAACTCTGGACAACGCCCTTTGCGTCCGCAGATCTCCGTTCAGCAACTGGCGTTTGGTGATCTGGCGCACTCGGAACCAAAGGCTGGATATGCAAGAGGTAGTGGAGATGTTGCGAAAATTCGACGGTGTCTTGGATCCTCCCGTCGTTCCACTGCTCTGAGCAGCAGATCCTGCAGCTTATAGGGCATCTGTGCTGGCTGCACGACTGACATGGAAAACCTCCCTCGGTCTTCGAGACGGAGGTTTACCCGGTTGTAACATTTTCCGTCAATCTATCAGGCAGTCGAAGATATCCAAGCGAGCCCGTGCAGAATAATTACTTCGACCATGTACCGAATTGGAGTCGACGTCGGTGGGACGAACACCGACGCCGCCATTCTTGATATCAATGCACTCGATACTGAGTCGCGTGGGGTGCTCGCCACATGCAAGACTTCCACCACCTCCCATGTGACTCTGGGGATCCAGAATGCAGTCAGGGAAGTTCTCGCTCTCTCGAAAATTGACAGGAGTAAAGTGTTGAATGTTGCGATCGGAACCACACACTTTGTGAATGCCGTTATCGAGAATGATGCCCGGAGACTTAGTCGAGTGGCCGTGATCAGGCTGTGTGGCCCCTACACCAGGAAGGTAAGTGCATTCCTTGTCCGCTTCCAGAAAGACCTGTGATGGCTGACGATATCTAGATCCCTCCTTTTGCCGACTTTCCATATGCATTGAAGAGCATCATTGAAGGCCCTGCGTTCTACCTCGACGGAGGACTTGAGATTGACGGCCGAGAGATCTGTCCACTCAACCCTGACCAGATCAAAGCCACAGCTGCGGCCATTGTCGAAGCAGGCATCCAGTATGTTGCTGTCATCGGAGTGTTCTCTGCGCTTGATCAACAAGGCCTCCACGAAGAGCGATGCAAAGCGCTATTGCAACAGTTTGCACCAGGACTATCCGTAGTCTGCTCCGGTCAAATTGGCGGCACTGGGCTCTTGACCCGCGAGAATGCTACGATCCTCAACGCGGCGATTCTGGGATTCGCCCGGAGGACGATTCAGGGCTTCAGATTTGCAATGTACAAGCTTGACCTCGCGTGTCCACTGTACCTAACGCAGAATGACGGTACTCTCACTGATGCCGCGGTGGCGGCGGAATTGCCCATCAAGACATTCGCCAGTGGTCCCACCAACAGTCTCATGGGAGCTGCGTTTCTTCAGGGGCTTGATCACGGCGATCAAAGACTAGCTGACAAGCAAGTCGTGGTGGTCGATATCGGTGGTACGACGACCGACATCTGCTCCCTCTTACCATCAGGATTTCCTCGACAGGCTCCCAACTTTGTTGAGGTGGGTGGTGTACGCACTGCTTTCTCCATGCCGGAGGTCCTTTCCATCGGTCTCGGAGGAGGGAGTCGCGTACGCCAATCCGAGCATGGAGGCAGGGTCACTGTCGGTCCAGACTCGGTGGCGCATCGTCTCACAACTGATGCCATGGTGTTTGGAGGAAATGTCATGACAGCAACGGATATCGTGGTGGCATCGAAAGCAGCCAGCATCGGTGACTATGAAAACGTCAAGGGCATCCCTGAACAGCTGATTGCCGGTGGAAAAGCCGACATGAAACGACAGCTTGAACGAGCCATCGACAGGATGAAGGTCTCGTCAGCTCCCGTATGTGTCCTTCTCGTTGGAGGAGGATCGATCATCCTCACAGAGGACCTTGACGGAGTAGAAGAGTGTCTTCGGCCGCCTCATCACGACTCTGCGAACGCCGTGGGCGCAGCCATTGCGAAGGTGGCAGGCGAAGTTGACGTGATTGAGATATTGGCTGGCCGAGATGAGAATGAGGCGATCGAAGCAGTCAAGAAGACGGCAATTGCGACCGCTATAGCGAATGGAGCAGACGAAAGGGACGTCAAAATAGTGGAGATCAAGAAGATCCCGCTTCAATATGTGACCAACAAAGCCACGAGGTTCGCCATGAAAGCAGTCGGAAGTCTTCGAGCCAGAGACGATGCCGTTCAAAATGGCTTTGCCAACGGAACACTCGCCCATGCGCAGGAAGTGGACGATGACACGACACAAGAGGCGACGAAAGCTGAGGCCACAAACGTGCAGAAGGGCAGTCTGACGAAGCCGACATTGGGTGTCGATATCGCAAAGTATCGTCCCAACGTCAAGGACGGCGTCTGGTACATCTCTCCCGTCGATGTGCAACTGATCGCTTCGGGCGCAGGCGTGCTCGGGACGGGAGGCGGTGGCTCGTCATATCTGATGGCTCTGTACACGCTGGACATCCTTCGCAAAGCCGGTGAGGGAGCTATCCGCGTTGTTTCGCTCGAATCACTCAAAGACGACGGTGTTTGTGTGTTTGGCGCAGGCTACGGCGCACCGTCGGTCAGCGACGAGCGGGTCAGCTCAGGCACGGATGTGTTCGCAGCCATCGACGCCGTCAACAAGATCATGGGAATCACAGACTTTGAAGGCATCGTCGCTGATGAGATCGGAGGAGGCAACGGCCTGGTGACTTTTCCCACCAGTGCTCGCTATGGTCGACCGGTGGTTGACTGCGACTTGATGGGTCGTGCGTATCCGACGCTGGAGCATGGAACTCCTTATGTTTATGGCCAACCAGTGCTGCCGGTTGCCACGACCGACTGCAAAGGCAACGCATCCGTGGTTCTGGTAAGGCGTCCTCCTCCCTTTCTTCTTGTCTCATATTCTTGCTGCAAGTCTCTAACATTTTGGTTCTCTACATAGACCGCCGATTCCAATAAGCGAGTGGAAGCGTTGATACGGACAACCTGCATTGAACTGGGCAATTCCACTGCTGCGGCCGCAAGACCACTCTCTGGCAAAGTCCTCAAAGACTACGCCGTGCCCAACACTGTCTCCCAAGCGTGGTATCTGGGACGCGCCGTCCACCTTGCGCGGGAATCTAAGATTGATTTCATCGAGGCGATCGTGAGTTGTCCACCATCACCAGAGCATATGACCGGCCAAACTGACAAGAGCATCTATCTATATAGTCGAGCATCACCCCAGTCAAAGAGCTCTACGTCGGTAAAGTCGTCGATGTAACTCGCGACGTCTCTCGCGGCTATACAGTCGGTCGCTGTGTCATCGCCCCCTTGTCCGCGGAGGAGGAAGACGACAGCTCAACCCCGTCCACTACTACCGAGAACCGTGAGACCCGCTACCTTGTCATCCCATTTCAGAACGAATACCTCTCCGCAGGGTTCATTCCACAATTCCCAACGACGTCTTCGTCACAAGAAGACCTCGAAGAGGAGATCATATGCACAGTGCCCGACTTGATCTCCATCCTCGGCAGCGATGGCGAGGCTCTCGGGTCTCCCGAACTGCGCTACGGTCTCAAGGTCCGCGTGATAGGAATGCCCGCCTCGCCACTGTGGACCGGGAGCGCGGAAGGCCTGAGGGTCGGCGGACCCGAGTTCTTTGGCCTCAAGTGTAGTTGGGAAGAGGTTAGGGACAAAGGAAGGGCCAATGGGTTTGGAGTGGGCGAATATCAAAAACCGAGGAGTGTCATCGAGGAGTTTAACGTGAGCTCATGAAGTCTGGGGGAGTTGGCGACGGCGTGAGAGACCTGAGTATATATCTGTCACGATGGCATAGATGGAGGTAGAATGTCCAGTGTCTTGTGCAAATCAGCGAGAAGATCTTCGGCAGTTGTATGACATCTTCTCTGCGTGCGTCGTCCTCGTCAGTAAGCATGGTTGCTCGTTCTCATTGCCTCCTTCCGATATAATGGTACAGATCAAACTACAAGCTCAAACCCCTTGTCCCCTTCACCCATTGGCGGCTGCAAGGGCTTTTCTCTTTCTAGGATCCATGCTCGTGGGCTCCGTTGCTTCCACAGTAGCGTCTGGAGCTGTAGGCGTTGCAGGAGGAGGACTAATGATCCCATTCATCCTCATCTCCTGTTTAACATTTGCCTTGGATTCGAGTTCCTCTTCCTTCACGGCCTGTTCCAGGAAGCCCGGTCTCCACTTCGCCAGGACCTTACTTGTTGCTCCCCTAGCCTGATCATCACCTTCTCTCCAAATTACTTCGATCGTGTCCAACACCATGTCTCTCACCGGTGGCCGCATCAATAGAAGGTATTGCATCGCAAGAATACACATGTTGATCCTTTCAGGATCTCTCGCTAAGCTCTTGACTCGACTCAGAATCTCGCGATCAATGCTGGGGATTTCAGAAAGGAAGCGTATCAATAGATTCTTATCTCGGGCGTCGAGATAGGGTAGAAGGCGATCAATGAGACGATTCGCCCACCGGGTGTAGTTTGGTAGATGTGCAAGTTCTGGGTGTGTTTTTGCGGTCATTTTGTCGGCGTACCATTCCTCCGTCAACCAAGAGATGGCCATATTAAGGCGCGGTCGGAAGTCTTCAAGGACATACATGAATAGTGTCTGACGGATGCGATTTGCGACATTGGGTGCTTCTTCGGTGTTTTCGGATTTGATGATCTGCCTGGACCCATCCGCGTCGTCGTCGTTCATGGTATTGGCGAGGTCATCGAGGCCTGAAGGGGCTCTGGTGGCCAGGCGCATGAGGATTGTTGCCCAAGAGTCTCGATCGTTACCACTAGCGGCTATTCGATTAAGACCTAGCTGCTGCTTCGTATGAGAGTGCCCCGTGGCTTCGAGTGATGCAACCAGTTGAAAAACATGTCCAACCGTCTGATCTGATAATGCCGCGGCTTCCGTCCCAGTCAATGGCGGGGGTTTTGGTAGCTCAAATGGACCCAACTCAAGGGCTGGCTGCGCTAGCTCCTCCAAAGCTCTCTCGGTAGTCGACACTGCCATCGGCTCTGTACCAGTGACAAACTCAGGATCGTAATCGTCCTCATCATCGATCCCTGTTGGTCCTAGCATGGGCACCTCAGGCACAGGGGTAGGCTGATTGACTTTCTGTAGGTGAGTATACCTGGATCGGACTGCATCAATTGCAACATCCAGCGAGTTCGAGTCCACGTGCTGCAGGAAAACCGAGGTTACTGTGCTGACAATGTCAGCAGGGAGAAGGGTAACATCAAACTGCTGAAGGCTGGTATCTTCCGTGAGGGTGAATAGATGGGCATAGGTGTTGGGTGGTGGAGGCATGGGTGGAAATTTGCGAATTCCTGCTGTGAGCCTCTGCCTCTTTGCATCATCCAACCCATCGGTGGGTTCTGCCGGGCGTTTTTGCCCCGTAGGCTCTGCAAACAGCATTGAACGTGACTGTTGGAGGCGCATGAGATATGCTTGGATCTTTTGTTCCAGAGGGTGGTTCGGGACAGCCCTCAAAGCCCATCGTAGCAAAGCCCTCGTTGTTCTCTCCATTGATCTTACAATGACCATCATTCGAGGGGTCAGCGGATCATTTGCCTGTTTCATTGGATTGAAGTTGAGAATGGCAGACACAATCTTGGTGGAAATGGCGGGGCGTGTTCGGATGAGGACCGCCAGGCAGTTGAGCGTCGCATCAACAAGGATGGGATCCATCGTGGTCTCCTGGAATACGCTCAATAGTCTGTCTAGTAGGCCGGATGCCTCAGCCTCTAGGTTGGGGAGTTGTAGTAGAGGATGTGTTCGTGGAACCAACGCGATGGAAATCTCGTTTTGCTCAGGGCGCTGCATGGCGTCAGCATGGACATTACAAGGCAAAGAGCGCGGCAGGTGAACTGACTCGAGGATCTGAGATCAAACCAGGGGTCTCTACTTGGACGACCTTTTGCACGAATTTGATGCAACAAACTCGGACTGCGACGGGAGCAGAATCCATGCGCTGAAGAATGTTTAATTTGATCCGACTCATTTCCTGCCACAACGTCGTTTCTGTAGGGTGTGAAATTCTAGACGCTCTTGTTAGAACCGGGCCATCTAATCTTGATGCTATCTGTCCAACCACATACACTCGTCTGAACACCAGAGGGTATAGACTAGCAGCCGCTTGTAACACGCTCTTGATCACCGCAGGATCTTCACCAGGTGTGTCCAACATGGTTCGTAGGGTTGGCAACACGTCGGAGGAAAGCTGTTCTTTCTGTGCATTTGGAAGAGAAGGGCTCGCGAATGCCTCTGCTAGAAATTCCGCACCCCATCTTCGAACTTCGACATGCGCCGAGGGACCGATGATGGGTAATATCCCTGGTAGGACTTGATTGTATACTTGAGGATCTCCCAGAGCAAGTTTACGCGCCGCTTCAAGCTGGGAGATCATCTCCGCAGCCGAAGAAGTCGTCCCGGCCATGTCGCAGACACGCAGGGTGGGAATCAACGGGCGCAGCTATCGACAGTGGGAGATTCACGGTTCTACGAGAAAGTGAGGTTGGGGATAAGGACCGGTCGGGGTTGCAGTGATTCTATCGAGGAGGGCGGCATCGAGTCAAAGAGGAATGTCCCAATGAGGAAACAAAAGAAATTGTTAAGACAATAGTTGGAAGTCGACAAGGGGAGAAAGTCGAGATGAAGGATGATGTTATGGGGTTTGATGATGGAGGTGCAGGCTGCGGGCTCCAACTGCGGACCGCATAACTCGTGCCCTCCAATAATATGGAGGCAGCCTCGTCAGTCTTGGCACTCAGCCTTGGCGGCAAGGCAGGTTCTTCCTCAGGTGAGCCTTTGGGCCTTGTGTAAAGTTACATTTCGAACGAGGTGCGAGCAAGGCAATAAAATTCTACGACTATGTTACAAATACCCGTCTCCGAGGTTGTATCCTGAGAAACAGACACGGTATACAAGACCACGCCCTGCTTATTATTTTAAATGTTGACACTCTTGACGAGTGGTCGCGTCGCTGGAGATCCCGTTACCTTCGCATTTATCCTCACCGTCGCAGAGTTGACCCTCGTCTCAGTCCTCAGACGCTACCATCATAGCCCTGGCGGCATGGCACTTCGGTACACAGATAATGGCCCAAGACCCTCACATTTCCTGAAAATTTCCTCTAGAAGATGAGGAAGATCTGGTGTTGAGAAGTGAACGTTCCTTTCCCAGATTCGGGTAAGAAGAGGATATTAGACATCTCACAGACAGCATTCAATTGGTCTATTTGAAAGTTCTAAAAGGGAGATAACAGTGGTGTGGTCGCTTGATTAAACTCGTATTCCCGTGGAGTTGCGAAAAGTCTGCAGAAAATTCTATTGAGAAGGGATTTCGCTGGAGAAGAAGACGTAGCTGTTGTACAATGCAGCGCTAAATCACAATTCGTCAAGGATTTGCGAATCCTGGGGTGTCACTCCGTCTTGGGTTCTTCTTTAATCTCCGGTGTCTTTGCCTCGTCCTTCTTAGCTTTCTCTCTTTTCACCGTCTTCCACTCCATGCCTACGCCCCCAAGGATAGCCGCACAGGCAAAACCAAGGGCAACGTAGAAGACAACCACCAAGGCATGGTTGTAGACCCGCAGAACCTCCGGCAGTTGTTGGGGGCTGAAAGCACGCCGTAGCTCGGTAGCTCCGGTGTTGACAATGTCATATGGGCTGATGTCAGCGATGTTTTTAAGACCTGATATGAGCTTGTTGTCGAGTACGTTTTGGGCGAGTGAAACGGAGATGGTTCCGCCGAGACCCTGGCAAAAGAATACCAGGGAGACTCCTGTTGGGGCGTCCTTCTTGTCCAGGACGGCCTGCGCGGCGATATTGGTTTGTTGCAAACCCAGACCAACACCGAAGCCGTAGAGGACCTGTGCACCGATCCACATAGGGTGCGCTGTGTGAGTGGTGAAGAGCGTGAAGAGACCGGCTCCAATAGGCGTCAAGATGCCGCCCGCCAGTATTGACGGGTTGTAATACCCTACCCTCGTGACGAAGGCTCCTGATATGATGGACGAAACAACGAGCGCGAGAATGAAGGGTAACGTCGAGTATCCGGACCGGATTGCCGATGCACCTTTGATGGCTTGGAACCATATCGACAAGTAATAAACTGCAATCATAAATGACGACCCGAGACAGAAGGCGTAAAAGCCTCCCGTGGCAATGGTCCGTTGTGTGGCGATTCGAGGTGGTACTGTACCGGCCTCCTGCCGCCATAGCTGTATTGCGACGAAAGCAATCAGAAGGACACCAAAGACGACGAAGAGAGCGATGATTCGGCCGTCCGACCAGTCATATTTTTGACCACCCCATTGAAGCGCTAGAAGCAGGCAAACAATGCAGGGGATAAAAACAACGGTGCCGGGGATGTCGATGCGGGAAATCTTCTCTCTCAGTGGTAGATTACCCAGCGCTGGCTCCATGTCGTCGATGACCAAGAAGAGGAACGCGAGCACGACCGCGCCGATTGGGAGGTTGATGTAGAAACACCATCTTGATTTCATTCAGCTTTCCAGTTCATGCGATATCTGTGGGAGCGAGAACTCACCTCCAACTGACCTTGGTCGTGAAGACGCCTCCAAGTAGTGGACCGGCAACTGAGGCCACCCCAAAAACTGCACCGAGGAGACCCATGTAGAGAGGTCTCTTTTCAAGAGGCGACGCGTACATCATCAGGATCATGGCACCATTGAACAGTCCTGCGGCGCCCAAACCAGCAACCGCCCGTCCCCAGATGAAAGCGACCGAGTTCGGGGCGGCGCCACATATTGCAGAACCGATTTCAAAAACAAACACCTCAGTGAGGAAGATCCACTTGGGCGAGTAGAAGGTGTATAAGCGGCCAAAGAGGAGTTGGAGGGCAGTCGTGGGAAAGAGAAACCCGGCGTTGTACTGTCTGGAGTATTAGCAGTTTCCTTCCCCTCTCTGCCAGCCGCTGCGAAAGAAGGACATCGACATACCCAGCCAACGTCTGCAAAACTTTGAAATTTGTCGGTGATTTTGGGAAGTGCAGTAGCAATGATTGTCCTGTCGAGTGCGACCAGGAAGACGGACAAGTAAATGCTCAGCAGGATCAAGCCCAGCTTAATGCCAGTGGGATATTTTTCGATGCGGCTCGTGGTTTGTTCAAGCGGGCTTTCGTCTGCGTCGTTTGTTTTCTGCCGTGCCAGCTGCGAAGATGTACTGCTCACATCGTTCGCCTTGCACTCAGTTTGCTCCGCGCCCGCGTCAGTCGCCGACTCCGTCATCTTTGAGAAACAGTTTCTTGCTCTCGAGGACTATTGACGATCAAGCACTCTGCAAAAGAAACGGATTTAGTATTTTTTGATATACGATGGAAAACATCGATTTATTCTGTTCCTAGGCGAACTTTATGTACATTCCGTGGTGTTAAGAGTCGCATGGCACGTATCTCCGGAAAGGGGTTTAGTGTGATTCGTATTCCCATCTAGTGTCCGATCCATCCAGTGACAGTTGAGACACTAGCTCATATCGGGAACTAAGACTCCACTCGGAACAAATGACCCTCCGTCCCACCGAGTCGAAGTCTCCAGCCAATGATGTTACAGGGGAAATGGTTGAAGCCTTGTGAAAGCACCAGCAGATCATCTCCTTAGCGAGGACTTATACAGAATGCGAGTACGAGGAAGGTTTTTTTTTCTCTTCTGAAGACACTGTGTTGTCTGAACCTGTTTCGTTTGTCGCTCCTTGTTGTCTTTGCAAATGAAGTGTGTCTCGAAGATGTGGTCCCTTATTGGGTACCCCTCCACAATGCAGAGGTCCTCGTTAATAGGCTGCAGTTCGACCATACATAACGTCATCTCCATTCGTTGAACATTTCACGCTATTGACGGACCACGAATCCAGCCCATGTTCATGCTGAAGACCAAGGCCAGACTCGGCGCCGACTCATTACCCCCGAAACCCGAGCATTATCGATGATTCAATGCGACACACAACCTCGCCCGCAACCTGGAACAATTCAATTGTAGTCCCTGCAAACGCGTTAACGGTCAACAGGCCCCTTCAAATCTCATCTGAGAGGGGCAGAGGTTGATTTGATTCCGTCGCTAGACCACGTCCGAGTACGAGTAAAGGAAAGGTCAGATTTCTCCGCACTTGGACTGAACGGGTAAGTAACCCACGACTGCGAACGGAATTGCCTGTGGCCGGTTCTTATTCGTGCCTTCAATTGTACAGATGTACATACCAGGTATGTAGATGTGTCTATTTGTCTACCAGAGAAGTCAGGCCGGATAATTTCGCCGCAACGGCTTTCGTCGCCGGGTATCTATCTGGATGAACAAGCGTCACCACATTAGGAAGGTGCTCACCTCTAGTTTTTGTGAAAGATGGTATCTCTGGCGGACTCGGCAGTCAGGATCTCTCGCAAGGGCTTGGAAAATGTAACCCATTTGTTGCGACCTTTTCAACCCACGGCACCTGCTACTCTGAAAGAGCAAAATCCGCCTCCAAACTTTTTCTCAGCTGGGCAGAAAGCCTGGGTGGGCTCTTATATTTATAATGTCAGCAGTTGACAGTAGTTCACCCATCTCACTCTGACTCCGCCTCCACCTTGGAATTCGGATTCCAGACCCCGTAGGAATCGAGGGTTGATTCGTGCATCGATTCTTACCTACAATGTTAGGTGAAAAATATCCTAATCAGGCAATGCCGAGGAAAACTGCACAGCCAATTATCTACAAGCAGTAATCTAAATACCCAATTAGGATAAGCTCAACATGAAGTTCCCTACCAGCACATACTTGGTATCCTTGGTGAAACTGATAAATCGACCATTGGCCGAATATCAGATGCACTTGCAATTCAGACAATATGACCTCCCGGCAAGGAGGACTTGCTGCTAATACTGGAAGAAATAGATGTCTGGCACCAAGACCTGTAAGCCGGATTAGTCCTCTGGGACTCTGTCAGGGTGTGCATACCGTCAGAGCTGTCATACTCTTCGAGCTACATACGGCATGGTAGTAGGGTCCGTCACCCGTTGGCCTCAGTGTGGCTGTGTGTAAGAAACCCCTGGTGCGACAGGTGGGAAATCGTTGACATTGTACAAAATTCACATTTATTATCTTGGTCCCAGTCACCAGTCTGAAGAGAAAAGAGGCTTCGATAATCCTTGGTAGTGCCCGCACTCATACACCATACCCAGGACAAGCATCGAAGAAACAAGACCATAAGCATCTGATGGAGGACTATCAAGATCATAAACATGTCGGCATCGATATTTCAGCCATCAAGGCGGAGCTTTGGGACGCCATGCACCGTTTCGTGGACCTACATCAGAGAGAAGGTGAGTTGAAATCTCCTCTTTTCCATACTCTCGACCTATGGGTAGTTTGTTAATACCTCCTTTTGCTCTTTTCTCGTATATCAGATGAAGAATCTTCTCAGCACGAGATCTCCAACCTGACCAGACATCTGGCCGATCTCTGTGAACAACTCATAACGGCCGACCCGACCCGCCACATGTACGCCGTGTTACACAAAGACCTGATGGCCGCTCAAACCGGGGATTCTGTCGGAAACCACGCATTGCCTGTGCGACATCCGCTCGAGCAGATCAACTACATCATCTACTTCGAATCAAACCCGGATGCCCATTATCTGGAGACATTGCGGGGGATGGTGGACGACCACGAACTCTCTACAATGATTGACAATGCGCCGAAGCACCATCACTTGCAACATGGTGCGCCTCATCAGGACCATGATGGTGATGGGGTTGGGGAGGAACATGGACATGGCGGCGATAACCAAAGCTGGCAGGATGAAGGAGAAGAGCACAACCAATATGATCACGACAATGCCGAGGAGGATCACTACGACCAACACGACAGTGATGGGAATGAACACTATGGCCAACACAGAGGCGACGATGAAGAGGATT
>WJFF01000213.1:32991-45711 GCA_011800825.1 Fonsecaea pugnacius | reverse complement strand
CAGTTACTCGGTATGATGCAAGAAACCTCCACTCACTGCCTAACCTTGTCCAAAGCTTGAAGGAGCCATGGAGCTTGGAGCCTCGAGCATCCCACACTGAAGCAGTTTGCACAGCCCCGAATCAGCCTTACGAGCCCGCAGGCCACTGAGCAGCCAGCACTGCCCTTTGGTCTTCGTTACAGGGATCATTAGAGTAGATCTCACTAGCCTGGGGCAGAATCATGGGCAGATTCTTGTCCCGTTCCCCTTGCCAGTGCCATCACAGTTTGTCCAATCGCTGTCGCCAACTCTTCAAACTGCTCATAATATCTTTCGTATCGAGAAACTCACATCGGTGGGCCGCATGTAAAGGTTTCCGCAAAAGAGCCACAATCCGCTTCAGGCCAAGTGCAACCACTGACCTCTGGTTTGGTACAAGGTTTCTGTTGTACAATTCCTTTTGCTTCACTCTTGCCATTCATTGTCTGCCATCAGCTCCCGACGCCTTGCTATGACCAGTGGCGAGTCTTCACACAGTGCCGTACCCTGGAGGTAGATGCAAGCTGCCGTGGGTGGCATATTTGGTGGACCCGAGTCCGTCCCATCATCGTCCACAGTCCTGAAGCACTCCCTGAAGATATGTGGTCGGATCCTGAGCGTGACATCAACCGGACTCGATGTTCCCTCTGTCTTCAAGATCCTGGGAGACATGCTGGATCGGACAGCCGCCCATTCCACCCGTACTTGGCGCCACAGCTGGACTGCTGTCTTGGTAATCGAGCGGACCGCTTCCATCAACCCTGGAATGTACTCGGTCAATGTCATAGATTGTAACTTATCGACAATCTCCTTGCTGACAGAGGTTGCGACCGTGCTCGTAGCTTTACGGCCATAGGAACTGGTGTAGAGAGCCCGTATTGTGATTGCTCTCCATATTGCTTCTCGGTGGACGCTCTTCGCACAGATCATCTTTGACACCCTGAACAGGCACGTCTCCATACCAAACTCATCGCACTCGTCATACGATGATGTGAACAAAAACGGCCGAAAGATCCTCTGATGTAGGACGGTGAATATCTGATTCTGAATGAGAAGGGAACGAAGCGCCCGAGCTACCGTCGTCGTGCCTGTCATATCAGGGAGACCGCTTAGTCGAGCTGCTCGCAAAAGGGAATGATTCAAATATGGCTGGTCCCGGAAGAATTGCTCCGCAACATTTTCCACTGATATTGCTAGCGACTGGAATGCACTTACACTGCATTGACCTGTCAGCGGCGTGCGCCCGAAGAAACCCTGGAAACGAATGAGAACGATCGTTGTCAGTGGCGCCACGGACCGCACTCACAAGAAATCGTCACCCTTTCCTTTATTAGCACTTATGTGCCCCAGGCTTCGCAGAATGCGCTCCATTCGCTCACTTTCTCGTTGCCATTGGGCTTGCTTTTCTCTCAAAGAGAGTATAGATTCTGCCAATTCTGTATGGTGCTGATTGGTCATTTCAGTCGTGGTCTGAAGTGCCTGGTGAGCTTTCTGCGCTGTCGCCAGTTCAGTCTTCAGGCTGTTATTGACGTTGCGCTGCTCTTGAAGGTCTTCCTGAAGCTCGTCGACCGTAGATTGCAGGGCATTCACTTCATCCTGGAGTTGCGCTTCATGTTGCTTGTGCTTGGTGATCAGTTCTGACAATCGTCCTTCGGCTACTTTGCGCAGTTGTCCAATCTCTCTCTGATGCCCTTCCCGCAGTGCAGTGATTTCATCTTTGTGCTTTCCCATAGCTTGAGCCAATTTCTGTGACAAATCCGCACACTCTTGCTTGTGCTGCTCTGCGGTCTCCTCCGCGGCCTTCCGCTGCGCCTCCATTTGATTTTTGTGCAATTGCGCAGACTCGGCCAGCTCCTTGTATTTGATGGCCAAGGATTGTTCATGCTCGGAAATGACTGCGCGGGCGGATTCCAGATCTCTTCTCTGCTGTGTATGCTTTGTTATCAGCCCTGCCAGATCAAGTTGAAGTTTTGAAAGACCGGCCTTGTGTTCATTTAGTAACTTGGCATGAACGTCCTCTTTGTCCGCCATTTGCTTCTCATGAGCTTGGATTAAGTCAGTTTGTGAGCGTTTATGCTGCATCCGTTCGTCATCAAGCTGCTTCTTGACTGCTTCGATCTGGTCCTCGAGGTCAACCTTTGTTGCAGTCAGCTGCTCGTTCATAGTCCGACTGTTGTCGACCTCATGCTCAAAGGCCTCGCATTTCAGCGTCAGATTGTTAGCTATCTCCTCATTTGCTCTCGCAAGCTCCCGTGAAGATTCCTCAAGATGCAAAATCTTTTCCCCCTGTTCCGTGATTTCGTTTTTCAGCTTCAGATTTTCACGAGCTTGCTCTCCTATGATGCGCTCGTATTCTTCTTTGGACGCACTCAGTTCAATTCTTAGCTTCGCAATCTCCTCATTGTGCTGCGATTCAGCTTGCTTGACGAGATGGTCTTTCTCAGATAGAAGCCCTTGACTTTCTTGATAGTAGTGCAGCAAGCGATTGATGTCAGGAAGGATGCTTGAGACCTTCTCAAGCAGTTTTGTGCGCTCATCATCGGGTGCTGCAGAGCCGGATCGAGACACGGCATCTGGATAGGGAAAAGGCCCAGGAGGGGCAGGGAAGGGTGGCGGGTAGAATGCGAGTTGCAGATTAGGGTTCGCTACGAACGGATGGGGATAGGGATATGGGAAAGGAGGTGGGAATGGCACACCCTGTGGGGGCGGACTACCAGCAGGTTGCTGGAGAAAGGGTGACAAAGGAGGCGATGCTAAGGGCGAGCGACCGTGAGGTGGGTACCCATGAAGATAGGTCCCGTCAGTGGGTAGCGGAGGGCTCGACATGAAAGGCATGTCTCCCTCCGTGGAATCCGCAAGATGTTGGCCAAATGTAGGTTGTATAAAGACTACCGGGCCCTGCGGAGTTGGTGCAACCAGTGGGTCATAAGGATATGGTACTGAGCTTGTGCCCATTGGTGCAGCTATGGGTTCGTGCAAAGATGACTTGGACGTTTTTGGAGACGCGAGGATCGTTTCTTCGCGTAGTGGCGATTTCGAACCCTTCGCCGATGGCTCTACAACGTCAGTAGAACAGGGTGTTGATATGGGCACTTGGGGGAATGGCGATGTGATTTGGGTAGGCACGATATCCTGAGGCTCTTCGGAAACTGTTGGCTGCATCGATGCAAGCGATCTCGACGACAAGCTCTTCTGACGAAGACCTTGCGAAGTTTGCAAAAGCTCCACATCTCTTGTAGGGGATCCCATAATCTCGACTGCCTCCGGAACGGCGGTCATCGACGATTTCGTAGGTGAGAGAGGACGCGCATCTGATATAGATGCATCCGGTCGGTCATGGAACCCATTGATGATATGAGGTTTCACCTTTGTTGGCGAACTCGGGGAATGAATTGTGTCATCCTCCATTCTTGACGAGATACTCTTGTCGGATCTCAAGGAGAGGGCAGGATGTCTAGATGAAATCACCACAGGATCCGACCACTTTGAGTCGAGCGTCCTTTGCCGGTGGAAATAGATAGCCGGTGAATTCGAACGGCTATTCCTTGGAATATGGACCTCATCAAGGGTCCTCGACAGCGTCTTGGAAAGCTTTGCAGACGCCGAGCTCGAGGCTCGACTCCGAGTCTGCTTCTCAGAAGTATCGCTGAAGCTCCCAGGCCTACCCCGGGGTCTGGCATTTGTCTGATATGCAGACGTCGACATCGTGGTGAAGCGAGAGAATAAATAGAAGAAGAAATAGATGCTTTTCTGATCACCCTACTTTCGGAAGCGAAACCAAAGTGCCCTCGGCCAAAAATTCTTTTCTGTCTTGCAGGTATTCAGGGCGTCCAGTGAGGTAGAGACAACAAATACTGGTACATTATTGACACACAACGCGAAAAGAGCGACAAAACAAGACTAGAATGTGAGAATCAGAAGATCATGGTAAAAGGAAAAGGGTCATTTGAGTCATAAAGCACTTAACTGTGGGAAGCAAGGTCAGCATCAAGCGCTCTGCTCGTCTCAAGACCGGGCGTCAACGGTTGCAGGATTGGGAGGTTGCTGCCCGACCAAAGTGACGACAAGTTGGTCTGGAAGCACTCCGCATAATAATCGACCGGACTGCATGAACGAAAGTACCCTCGCCTCTAGGTCGAGGAGCGTTGATAGGATGCTGGCCACTGAAGCGAACGTCGTGTCCAAGTACGATTGGCGTAGAAAAGGAGGAGGATGTTGAGATTGGATGTGCGAGGGCCGGATAAATAGACGGGCCGATATTTCTTGGCGCCATAGAGCTTTGGACGTATAACCGCAGTTTGACAGCCGATGAACATGAAGTACAATACATTGCAGAACACTCCCTCGTGACCCTTTCCTGTCGCTGCAGCAAACGCCATCATGTCTTTTGTCTCTCGAGGGGCGAGAGCTGCAGCTCGTCCCTGGAGACGTGCAATCCAACAACGTCCACAACGCAGATTTGCTGGACACGAAGCTGGCCATGGCCACGGGGACGCACATCATCATCATTCTGGAGAGAGCGCTCTCCACGTCGCAGGTGGATCGGGACAAGAAGGATTCGGCGTGAGCAGGATACTCCATTCCGGAATCTGATGAGGACGTGTAAAACTGACCACTTCCCGGGGAAACAGAGGGGGTTTTACATTGCCATTGGCTCTGTCCCTTTCGCAATACTCGTCTACTCAATCGCCAGCTCGCCCGGAGACAATGCCCTCACCCGTCTGGTGAGGCAATATGATGCGGGCAGAGAGGTGGTACTGAGAAAAGATGCGATTCACACGACCATGATGGAGCAGGCCGCGGCGGATAGGCAATTGTTCGCCGCGACACCGACAGATCCCTCGGGTCCTCCTCTACGAAATCAAGAGTACGTACACCTTGTCTGCGGGTGACCGCAATTTAGTTTCAGTATTACTGAACTGGTTATCCAGGTCTTTCAACTTCGGGTCCCCTTGGAACGTTTCCGCTGGACAAGGCACGGCAGATCTCACGGCGTTGGCTAAGTACTACGAGGGGAGACATAAAGAAGTGGAGCAAGAACGGGTAGAAAGGCTCAAGAAACAGAAGGGATCCATTTACGACACGTAGGCAACAGTGCCTTCTAGGGAAATTTTTTGGTCGTGGCATTGTACATAAGGGAAAGGCTTCCTCAGGTCTGCCGTGGCTGTCTCACAGTCCATGAGCATACAAGAGTGACCGCAAGCAATGAAGCATCATCATATGACTGTGCGCTTTCTTCCTTGCATATACTACTGTAGCTGCATTTCTACAGATCCTTTACGGGCAAGTTAGCCTTCCCTGAAAGCTTCCTCACCGTGCAACGATTGTCAAAAGCTCTTCACAGATTTTGTTTCGGCACTTGCGTTGGATCAGGCTCCCCAATGAGGGTAAGAAAGGATGCGTGCACCTCTTCTGTAAGATCGCTTGCCTGCAAACTTCTCTGGTTCTTCACGAAAGCTCTCCGCGAACACTCTCTCGTGATGGCGCTTCCGCCGAACGCCGCCAACAAAAGCGTTTCCTCTCGACTCATCTCCTCCCCAATGTCCCAGAGCTTCTCGTGATAAGCTTCCCGCCACGCCAGCAACGTTCCTAATGAGCCCGTCAAGGTATCACCCTGTCCACCGGAGCGCTTCAAACCACCTTGAAACTCAGAGACAGTGGTATCGATACCTTGTGAGATATAGTCGACTGGGCCCTTTTGAATAATGCAGACTCCCCCGAGTATCTTGGAAAGTTGCTGGCATGCCTTCTCAGGGTCTCCAGTGTTCTGATCCATGCCGACGGACTTGGCTAGACGGCCAAACTCAATCACATTGGGGGTAAGAATGCATTCCTTGTGGCCCCGGATCAGGTCAGGGTCTGTCTGGACTAGCAGGAGGGCATCTGCATCCAGCACCATAGGGACGGGGGGATTGTGTTTCTTAGCTGCGGCGATGACTGCCTTGACCTGCTTTTGCGTCACGGTATCTCTGCCCAGACCCGGCCCTATGACCAGCACATGCAACCTGGGCAACATATCCAATATCGGTTTGGCGAGCTCCTCCCCCGAAGGATCCTGCTCTTTCTGCGCCTGGGATATGGACGCCGTAGACCTGAGAATCGGGGACACCATCAAATTCGGCGAGTACGACTTGATGGTCGGCGCAGCTGAAGGTTCGCAGAAGACGTAGGACATGTCACAACCCAACCGCGCAGAGGCCATGGCGGAGAAATACGGGGCCCCCGTGTAGTCTGCACTGCCGCCGATTACGGCGACTCGACCAAGCTGACCTTTGTGGAATCTCTCCAGCATGGGAGGCACCAGTTTGTGGACTTTGCCCAGCATCGCACGCGCCGCGGCGGACATGTTGATCGCAGAGCTGGGATCTTCCGAATTCGGACTCATTTGGTGAGAGTGAGGTTTAATAAGGAGATAGAAACAGGAGAACGCTCTGACTGCTTGGGAACGAAGCAGACGAATGGCTCCAGGTAGCTTTCGATTGTGGTGGATTTAATAATGACCATGTTGTTTTGTTTTGTTTTTCCAATTGTTAGATGGGGTGATGTCACTTACTGCACATGCGTCACGATCAATACAGACGGATGCAGTCTCCGAAGCGAGCGATGGACGTGACCAGGGCTCATCCTTGCGTCTACCTGGTACACTTACGAGATCAGTGGTTCATGGAGCAGGGACCTCGTGTTTAATGGTCGTCGACTGCTTCATACTGACGACAGCCTCGAAGAAAACAACCAGGTGCAGTACTTTCGAAGTAAACACGTACCGAGGGCTGGAGCAAGAGTACTTGTATATCGCAAACCCTTCTCTCCGAATCTCACCAGAAAGAAATTAGAAGACATCTCAGAACGCATATCGGCATGATTTCTATCTTGGAGAAGTGGTTTGGTGTAGTAACAGCCTCTATATCTACGGAAGCCGCCCCTGGGTGGTGCTAAGCTGTTGCAGCCACCTCGATGTAATGGCTAGCAAGGCTCACAATCTGCTCCTCAAAATTCTTGAACTTGATGCCGAAGACTTCCTCGGTCTTGCTTGCATCAAATGGCATTGGCAATGAGGCCTGACTACCACCGAGTGGAAACACTCTTTTTTCCACAGCCTCAGGGAAATGTTTCTTCACAATGTCGATGGCATCGTCCCATTTGACGCCATTTACGTCGTAGTTGACTCCGAAGTTCTGGTTTCCTTGGATTTTAGAGTCCAAGGAGGCAACATGGACATAGGCAACGTCATCGATGTGACATGTAGCCCCCGGCATGCCATTGGGATTTTGTATCCCTAGAAGCGAAATCAATCCAAGGGCGTTAGATCCAGAGTTAATCGCTGCCGGAGTAGTGGCAAGCTCGTTCTTGCCAATGACGAAGGTAGGCATGATGTTGATCACGGTGAAATGGGGCTTTTCCTCGCTGATGAAATCTCGGGTACGATTGTAGGCGAGTTTCTTGCTGGCCGCATAGGCTGCGAAAGTATGAGGATATGGTCCATGGGGATCTGGTTCGACGTTATCAGCCGTGTAAACTCGAGCGTCGGGTGGAGACACCGCTGCCACGGAGGAGGTGATGACGACTCGTTGGATCGAGGGCTCTTTGAGAGCCGACCGAAGAATGCTCAGCGTGCCCCTGATGGCAGGTCTAATAATGTTGACCTCATCGTCATCGGAAGGTCGTGCCAAAGGCGACGCAATGTGGACAACATAATCCACATCCTTGACAGCTTGGTCAAAGGCACTGTCCTTCTCAATGTCGGGCACTATGGAGAAGGAAAGCTGATTCAAGTATGGTTCGGTGGACTTAGCAGCCTTGATCTCAGCAGCCTTGCTTTCAGAGCGAACGGCGGCCCGAACTCTGTAGCCTTTGGAAAGCGCCTCGACCAGTGTACGATAACCGATGTGGCCTGAGCTGCCGGTCAGAAGGATGAGCTGGGCAGACATATCGGAAGTTTTGTCTCTGAGAACGTGACAACAAAAGAATCAAAGGCAGTATCGAATGCTTTAGACTTGTCTCGGGGATCGACTTGAAGACCAAAGGAAGAATTCAGAGAACGCGAATCCCTTCTTTTATAGTCCTTGTTAACGCACGGCTTGATCTTACCTCTTTAATCCGCTCTCCGATGCCTATACCCAAGGCATATCCCCTCGAGACAAATCCATATTGAGTAATCATTATATTTGTGGAGAGTCTAATGGGTTTTGTGGCCAGGAGAATGGTGCCGCATCAGGATAAAGTGGTCGTAGACCAAGGGAGGAGGTATGAGTAGACAAGTGTTCGAGCCAGCATTCGGCGAATCGGAGCGGCAAGACCCATGTCCAATTGATAGACCCATGTCCAATTGATTTGTGGCCTTTGCCCGGGCTGATGTTCGGTTGATGCATGTCGATGATCCCGATTGCCTGTTTGCGACTAGAGGAGGATCGACCCCAACTTGAGTAGCAGGATGGTTACTCATCGGGATCAAGGAGGTTGTGGAGGTGGTTGCTGTTCTCCACGACGCTGACGGCGAGTTCCAAGCATAGGTTTTCGGTGCCAGCGGGCTGTCAGCTCTTGATTGTGTGTGAGAAGCTCGTCAAGGTGGACGCGTTGCCCTCACTATCTACGCCTACGCTCGGTTAGTTTGCTAGGGTGGAGCAATAAAACCAATTAGCACTCCCGCTTACCAACCGCAGTCAGCGTCTCTGCTGGGTGAAACAACTGTGCCACCATCCCCTTCTTTATTGAATACTAAACACACCTAGCCACTGAATGTGGCGCAACCTCTCCGTGTTCCTCAACGGCCGTACACTCTCTCATTTACGTTCGTCGCCCAACATGCTCCAGCAACGGGATATAGCACAGCTGAGAGCTTTCCATGCTACCCATTTTGCTACTCAACCAGTCCCAGACCTGATGACGTGTCCACTGAACGTTCTAGGCCAGACCGAGTCTAGCCATGATGCTGCTATTGACGACGATAACCACGACGAGGGCAGCTTGGGTTATTACGATGATGGCGTCAAAAGGACATTGACGGATAGCCAGATCAAGATGTTCCGCCACTCCGAGATTCAGCGGCTGCTGAGTGAGAGAAGAGTGGCTAGAGCGAAGGAAGAAGCGAAAGTAGAGCCCAAGGAATGTAACAACAGCAGTAGCAATGGCCGCGAATCGAGGAAACGGCGATTCGAAGACGAGCCAGCACCATCTCATTCCCATGTCGACACTTTGACCTACGATGAAGAGCCAGATACCCGGGCAGCACCAGTGACAGCTACAAAGAAATTTCTGTGGCCAGTTCTTGGACAGGTTTCTAAGTAACTTACGACGTCATGCCGCTTTACCTCGTCGCATTTCCAGGTCACCAATACTGGTTCACATGCCCTGGGAGGCTCACAAGTGCTACAGGATATGCCACGATGAGAGCTTTGGAACACAACTTGGTATGTAAACAATACTTTTCGATCTATCCATGTCCTAGGTGATGAGTTCTTGTATCATCCTTAGCCTGAAGGGGGCGCCGGAAGCAGCCTCGGCCTTGCTTGATGATTGCTTTCGACAACCAACCCTCCCTTGCTGAATCAATCTTCTCTCTGATCGTGATATCCGCCTCCAGTAATGATCATGAATAGAATCTAGAACCACCGCTGACTGTTTGGCTCAAGGAGACCCTCTCATCCTTTGCGATGACAAGCCTTCTTAGGTGATTTTGAACACGTCTCTGCGGGCTCCATTGGTGGTTTCCGCTTTAGGTTACTCCTGTCGTGGCCCGTAGGCCGTTGTTCTGCCTGCTCGTCAGGGATGTTTGCCTGCTGTGGCTCATCCACCCCCGAGGTGTTGCTTGGTTGAGGGGCCCGGAACGACAAAGATGCCTCTGGGCTTCCTTCAAGCCCTTTGTCTGACAATGAACGAGGCAAACATAGACCAATGAGGTCTGCCTCCCTCGACGTGACATGGTCGATCTGCATGTTACGATCAGAGTTCTCGAAGCTGTCACTGCTGCTGCCACTGCCACCCGTGCTGTTGCATCTACTGTCTTCGTTGGCGTTGCTTGGTTCAGTAGATGTATGCCTCGAGCACACTGCAATTCATCGTCAATCTAAACAGCCGAGAGAATGGACAGACTTCCACCCACCATGAGACCATCCATCACATTGACTATCACCATCCGTCGTGATAGTCTGGAGGGGTTCCTCCTGATCACAGTCCCTAACATTCGATGGGAGCTTCTCCATGGTATGAATGCGGAAGAAATTGTTAATGAACTAGACGTCTGTTGACCGTGGACATGAAAGTGTGAGAGATCATTACTGCGGCTGGGCTGCTAATTTATACTTGAGAAACCCCTAATTACCCAGGCTCACACTCCTCTCTTCTCGATCAATAATCCACTCAACGGATTCCAGTAATACACCACTAATTTCTCTTCGTGTGCTCATCACACCGCTATATCAAAATACGATAAGAGGTGTCCACGCCATGCCGACAGACAGCAAGTGAATGGCAGCCAGGCGTGGACCTTCAGGGGCTTGGGCCTACGCTACTGCGTTTCTGCACCTTCCGGTGCCTGTTGATGGACTGGCCTTGAGGCGCATCTCGCCCCCAGCAGTTTTTTCGGCGTTGTTCCCCCTGTGGTTTTCATTGACACGAGGATATTTCAAACCCCAGAAGAACTTCCAGGCCCTTCAGGGTCCATCTCGTGGTCAATCCACCGACCTAGCATCGAAAAGTTGAAACTCCTCAACCACCTCTTGTGGTTACCAGACACGTCTGCCGCCATCACAGCAGCTTTGTGGTCTACCATCTCAGCCCTTTCGTCTCCTGGGTGGGTGGAGCCTGACAGCCTCCGTATAATCCCCCGCTGACTAGTTTCGGGTCAAACCCTACGCATGTTCTATAGAAGCCGGAACGTGTCCCGCTTCGCCCGGATTCTCTGTCTAGGATATCGTTTGCTGTCTGTGTTGGTCTCACCGCGCCACCTCACGCGAACTAGCGTGAATCCTCTGCAGAAACCCAGCTAGGCTCCTGGGGCCTGTTGCTAGATGCACTGGTTGTTGTGACGAGGTTAGGAAACTTCAAGCTTTCTTTTCGCAAGGTCATGGGTCGAAGTGCCATTAGCAAGAGCGCTATGGTTATCTCCCCTCGACAAACTTCTCCGAAGTGGCTGGAGATCACTCGATGGTCCATTGACCGTAAGACAATGCAACGGGCCCCCCCTGGTACCCAAACCTTACAAAACTACCTTGCGAAATAGGTCGTTTTGGGGCTAAGCGCCGAGGGGAATTTGGCCCTGGCCTTAATCGGTTATGGGCTGCAACCACGTTTTCATGCCCGCTCGTTCGCCCGACGAAAGTTACAATATCATTGTTCCAAAGGTTGGATGTTGAACGGGTCATGGTGGTGGCTTCACGACCCTAGCTTTTCACGGTGGAAAGAAATAGAGGCGGTGAATAATGGAACGAGAAGCGCATGCGGCCAGCTGCCAACACACGTCGATCCAGATCACGAATAGATACAACCCCTTTTTTCCAGGGCCGGTGTACTGGTTCATGGTGTCATACCATCAAGCGACTCGAGCCAGTCATGCCAACCCTGGGATGTATCATCCCGGAAGCAACGTCTCTCTTGATTGAAGGATATAAGGTTGAAAAAGACGAGGAGGAGCGCCATGCGTTAGTCGGACGGGGATGACTGGGATGGCGGCTTCGTCACCCGTTGGTGTGGATTAGCCCTGAATGGTCTCTCTGGCCCTACAGGAATGCTATGTACGAGTAAGAGGTACCCGCATCCGCCGCCGGCTGTGCATGACTGGTGAGTAATGGTGGGATACTGGACAGCCTGCGACATTTCCAGCTTCACAAGCAAACGACTTTTCCATACTTACGCAGAGTTGTATCCTGCGGCCTTCATAGCGCGACATGGTCGAGTCCTAAACACTTCCTTTGCTGAGCACAGACTGCGACTGCTTGAAAACTCCGCCACCCGGTTTTCTGGTGGGTGGGGAGGGCGTTGATCAGGAAACCTGGTCTTGGTCTGCATGCATTGTGACAGCTGTCACCTTGCTCCTGCTGGTGGAAATTTGTTGTGATCTCTGCCTCGAAGACGGGCGTTCCCATCGGACCCTTGTGAGCCGAAGAAGCTCGCAGTTGATGTCTATTCCTGGTGGATTGAGGGGGTGCGCCAACCTCTCCAGGAACTTCCCGCAAATTCTCCCGTGGCCTCCTCTGAGACCTGTTGGCTGCCTATTGCCACTCCGCGGGAGCCCGGTGATCGTGCCACAGACAAAGTCTGGACTTCGAATTCCTGCACCGGGCTGAGGCAGAACGCAGCATAGCCCTTCCTCCTTGTCCACCCGTCGTATCGCCGAGTCTGAATGCTTTTCCTCATGCGACGTCGCACTTCGGGAGCAAGTCTTTCACAACAACTCGTTTGTGTGCGCAGGTGCCTTCATGAGACGCCTCAGCGGGTCCAGGTGCTGCATCCTTGCAAGCATTCCATGACTTGAAAAGGTGGGAAGTAGAGCCCCTAGCTGAGTTGAGTTTCTTGTCACTGAGGCTGACTCGGCATCACCCACTCTTACAATGCTCTTGAACACAGTAACGCAACACACACTCTTCCTCCTGTCTACAGCCATCACAATATGCAATGAGTTCTGGAGACATGCAGCCTATTCCCTTCCGAACTCTGATATACTCCTTCCCTACATGATGCAGATTCCACCTTTCCCAGTGCTCTCTT